>CANXYI011251063.1:0-11136 GCA_948208565.1 Hura crepitans | reverse complement strand
GCCATACTGGAAGTCAAACCCAAAGAAGAGATTTTGATTGCTACCATGCTCCAAGATAAGGGAAAGAAGAAAATGGAAGAAGAGGACCCTTCTCAAGACTTTTCTGATAATTTATATGCACCTAAACTTTTTTATGATGATGTTTCTGTTTCTTTTGTTAATAAGATGAATGATTTTGCTTTTTTTGTGATGTCTCATCTAACTGTATCATGCATAATGATAATCACGACACGCATAACATGTTTGACATTAATTCAATCCATACTACCTCATTTAATCTTGGTACTGACAAAAATCCTAAAGAGATCTTAATTGCTTCTGATGTAACTCCTGAAAAGAGAATTAAATTTGAAAAAATGTTAAAAAAATATGGTAAAGTCTTTGCTCGGACCTATGAAGACATACCCAGGGTGGATCGAGAAGTAGCTAAACATGTCGTCTACACGTACCTATAAGCAAAACTGGTAAAGTAGAAGCTAGGGAGAATGAGAATAGAATAGGCAGAGAGGATAAAAGAAGAAGTGCACAAATGAATCGAAGCCAAGTTCTTAGAAAAGGTGCAATATCTGACTAGGCTAGCCAACGTGGTGTCAATCACCAAGAAAAATGGTAAGGCCGAGATATACATGGATTATAGGGATCTGAATAAAGCCTACCTAAAAGATGACTTTCTATTACCTCATATAGATGTGCTGGTTGATAGTGTGGCAATATGTAAAATGTACAGTTTCATGGATGGATATGCTAGTTATAATCAGATTCTAAACAAGATAGCAAACAAGATAAAAACTGCCTTCATCACGGAGTGGGGTACCTTTTGATATAGAGTTATGCCTTTTGGGTTGAAAAATGCTGGAGCTACATGCCAGAGGATGGCCATAAGAATTCTTGATAAACTATTCATAAAGAAGTAAAGGTATACATTGATGATATGATGATCAAATCCTCTACGAGGGAAAGGCATTTTAAGGAGTTGGAAAAGTTCTTTAAGCGGATAGATAAATACAATCTGTGTTTGAATCCAAAAAAATGTGTCTTTAGAGTAACTTCAGTTAAACTCTTAGGGTATATAGTAAGTCAAAGATGAATTGAGGTGGATCCTAATAAAGTCAAAGCAATCAGAGAAATGCTAGTTCCAAAAAAGGAAAAAGAGATAAAGGGATTTTTGGGTAAGATATGATACATCAGCAAGTTTAAAGACAAGTTCACTGCCATATGTAAGCCTATTTTTAAACTTCTTAGAACCAACCAATCAAGTGGAATGATGATTGTTAGAAAGCTTTTGACATAATTAGGGAGTATTTGCTGAACTCGGTAGTTTTGCAACCACCAAGGCATGGGAAGCCACTAATTCTCTATCTCTTTATTGAAGAAAGCTCAGTTGGGGATACGGTAGCATAGGAAGATAAGCTAGAGGTTGAGTTTGTGATTTACTACTTAAGTAAGAAGTTTCTTCTTTACGAGGCCAAATACATAGAAATGGAAAAGATTTGCTTAGTAGTAGTGTGGCCTTCAAAGAAATTAAGGCACTATTTCTAATCATATATGGTGCAAGCAGTATCCAAACACAATCCATTAAGATATCTTCAGACAACACCATCTTTGGTAGGAAAAATGAGTAAATGGCTTCTTTTACTTTAAGAGTTTGACATTCAGTACATAACAAGGAAGACCATAAAAAGGCGGGCAGTCACAAAATTTCTAGCCAATCATCCATTAGAAGGTGAACAGTTAGAGTTTGAATTCCCAAATGAAAACCTAAACTCGATTGTAGTCCAAGGATGGCAGATGTATTTTGACAGGGCAGTAAATAGTAAAGGAGCAGGAGTAGGAGTAATTCTAATAACCCCTAAAGGAGAAAAATTGCCGCTAGCTAAGAAGCTAAGACACACAATTACAAATAACATGGTAGACTACGAAGCTTGCATATTCAGGGTTGAAGTATTATTAGCTCTTGGTGTGAAAACAGTTGAGGTTTTCGAGGATTCATCATTAGTAGTGCATCAAACCAATGAAGAATGGACCATTCATGAAGAAAGATTAATGCCTTATGCAGAGTACATGAGATCTATCAGTGGATAGTTTGAAATGTGCACCTTTCATCATATTCCTAGAGATGAGAATCAGCTAGCAGATACATTGGCCACCTTAGTCTCTATGTGGGATAATCCAAAAGGGGTAGTCATGAAACCTATAATTATTTCCAGTTCTGAAAACCTTGCTATGAGACAAAGCAGACAATAGAAATAGAATAGGAGAAAGGTAACCTATGGTTTTATGATATCTAGAATTACTTAGAGAATGGAAACTTCCCTAAAGAAGATACAGACAAGGACAAGAGGGTATTAAGGAAATTGTCAACTCAATTCATTAGTGTAAATGGAGTCCTATACAAAAGGCAAGTAGAGGATCTTTAGCTCCGTTGTTTAGAGGATAAAGAAGTGGGAAATGTCATCGAAGAAATATATGCAGGGTCTTGTGGCACACATATGAATGGTCTAGAGTTAGCCAAAAAGATCATACACCAAGGATTCTTTTAGCTTACTATGGACTATAATTACTCAAAGTACGTGCAGAGATGCCATAAATGTCAACAGTATGGGGATTTAAGGCATGTGCCAGTATCAGAACCACATAGTTTATCATCCCCTTAGCCATTTGATGCATGAGGGATAGATATAATTGGAGAGATATATCCAACAGCCTCAAATGAGAATCGTTTTATTGTGGTAGCCATTGATTATTTCTCGAAATGGGTCGAAGCAGAGCCTTTTAAAAAGTTAGGAGTAAGAGAGATGGTTAGATTCATAGAGAAGAATTTAATCTGTAAATACAGGGTTCCACACCATATAGTCTCAGGTGTCCAATTTTAGGCTGAAACAAAGGCACTATTATAAAAGTACAAGATACAGCATCATAAATCCTCTCTTTATAGACCATAAGCCAATGGAGCAATTGAAGCGACGAACAAGAATGTTAAGAAGATGTTGGCCAAGATAGTTGTAAATTATATATATTAGGTAGATAAACTCCCTTTTACTCTTTGGGGGTATAGGACTATAATTTAAACTTCAACAGGTGCTACTCTATTCTCCTTAATGTATAGGACAGATGCGGTACTTCCGATAGAGATTGAGCTCCAGTCATTAAGAATGGCAATAGAGGTGGAGATTCTTGAGATAGCCTGGGTAGAACAAAGGTTCCAACAGTTGAACTTGCTAGACGAGAAGCGATTAAAGGCTAATTATCACAATTAGATTTATCAGAAAATGATGGCAAGAGCCTTTGGCAAAAGGGTGAAGAATCACAAGCTGAAAAAAGGAAGGCTAGTTCTCAAACAGATAAGGCCAGGTCTAACTAATCCAAGAAATAAGTTCAAACCAAATTAGGAAAGACTATTCATCCTTAAGCAAATATTGCCAAAAGGCACTATAATTCTTCTAGATTATGATGGAAACGAGTTCAAAGAGCCTATGAACATAGATAGATTAAAAAAGTTCTATGGCTAAAGACAAATGAATGAGAAAAAGAATAGAAAAATAGCCTTGCGGGTCGAAAACTGAAAAACGATGACCTTGCTAAAAATGGGAGCCCCGATAGGGTGAAAACCGAAAAAAGGCATCCTATGCAACAATTAGGGGCTAAGAGAAAATGGCCAATCAAGAAAACCTGCAAAGGCTAATTAACGACAAGATTTTAAGATGTAATTAAAATCTCCCTTGATTAAATGAGGAAATGTGTTATTACATTAATGTCCTATTGTGATTATCATAAAATGCTAATATAATGTAGATAGATAGCACCACTTTAATAAGCTCAATTGAACATTTTATAAACTGAAAAAATATAATATTATACATGAATTCAAAAAAATTTTAGGTCTTCTACCTCTTATTACTGCTTTCTCTGCCCATCTTTAGCTATCGAGATCAGTTGTCTCGAGAAGGGTCTGTTACCCATTCTTTATATAGATTAGAAGACTAAAAGTTGCAAATAGCCTTAGGTAAAATGTTTGTCTTCAAAGGTAATTGCTTCCACAGATTGTGGTAACCAGTAATGAAGGTGACAGATATATCTCCCCCTCTAAAGGATAATGGGCAAGTAACAACACCTTGGGTCTCTCTAAACTGCCTCACATATCAATCAGGGATGCAAAAAGTAACCTTATGAAAACTGACTAAAGGAACACAGCCTGATGTGCCACAACGTCGGATGTACTGTAAAGAAATCCAGGAGTTCTTGAAACTTATGTTATCATTAGTTAAAGCACCCAACCAAAGGACTAATTGCTCAATATCTACAAAATGACGCATGATGGCATGAGATAGCAAATGCTTCAAACTATAAGACCCAAGAACATGAGGGGGAGGGTTATCCAACAGGCGAAGCTTTTTTTGTAACCAGACTTGAAAAAAAAAAGAGCTATTAAGAATGAAAACCTGTAAAGGCATCCTAAACAAAAGTCAAGTAAGGGATAGGGTAAAAACCTGTAAGGGCAGTCTATCCTTAATAAGTTTGCTAGGAATAAAAACCTAAAATGGCTTCCTAGCCAAAAGTCAAACTAAAGGATAGGGCGAAAACCCCTTTTAGGGCGGTCTATTCTTAAAAAACAATGAAGTAAAAGCGGGCTTCCACGAAAAAACTCAGCTTCCCCAAACCGCACAGCATCAAGGCCGAGGATTATTTCAGCAAGGGAAAAGGATTCAAGCCCTTCATCAAACTATTGACCATACTGAACAGCGGATAGTCTCTAAAATGGCCTTCAGATGAAATTGTTAGATACTTGGAAAAAAAGATAAATAAATATACGCCCTCATGAAGGGATGGAATGTCAGTATAGCCTTCAACATAGGCTAAAAGTGCATTTAGAGAAAATGATTCTCTCCTTGGGACCTATCTAGCATCCAATAATGGTAGTATGCCCAGCACATCAACCACTTCATACGAGTAATGAAGAATGCAAGTTGGACAACAAGGCAATATATCGGAGGACTAAGACACACCTAAGATTGCAGCAAACTCCTCAGATAGGGGGCATAATTCTTGATGTGAAAATCAAAAGAAATAGAATTATGGGTCCCAAAATAGAGTAACAACTTTTAGGAAAATAAGATCAAGAAGAACTCTTCAAAGAAATTTCAAGCCACGATAGGGAGCCAGAATAAAAGTTACCCAGGTTGAAGGGAGATCAAGAATTTTATGAAGTTTTTAAAGAAATTCATTGCTCATCACTACAAAAAACACAAAAAAACTCAAGTGGCATGAGGATCTATGCATACACCAGTGTATTCATAGCCTAAAAAGTGAAAAACAAGTGTTTTGGGCAAAAAAAGGACATTTTCTTACTAAAAACGAGCATTTTCTTATTGAGAATGGCCGTTTTCCACTAGAAAATGGGCCTTTTTAGTTTCACAAAAAATGGCCATTTTCGATGCTCAAAATGGCCATTTTCAACCTCAAAACAACCATTTTGAAGGCCCAAAATGGCCATTTTGCCCTAACAAAAATGGCCATTTTCGCCTGACTTTTATTTAAGGCTACCTTTTTCCATTTTTTTGTCATTTTCACCATTTCACCATTACATCAAAAAACATTATATGTACACAACCATGCCTTTATGATGCCAACAGATCCGCCCATGTCACCAACCCATGCCTAAGCATATGGTTGTATCGGGTTGGCTCACTAATGAGGAGGCTGAGCGATTTCGACATCTTTTGACCATTACACAAATTAGGAGCCACTACCTATGTATGCAAACCCTCCAGGATCTAGGCATGCTCGAGAGGGTAAACTAACTGCTGTGTAACACCCTCTGCCCATTCTCCTTGAAAATAGGCAAGACGTGTTACTTTCCGTAAGGTCACCCATCCTTGGATTTCCCTAGGGGTGTTTCATTTAACCTTTATCACATTTATCATTTGTGATTCTAGAAATTTTGTTTAACAGTTCCTATGGTCTGAATTAAACCTACCAGGCATATGACTCTTACATGCTTGATCCTACAGTCAATTATTAGCCTAGGCTTTATTTACCACTATCGATTCAATTTATTACCCTTATTATAGATTACTGCCTCAGTATGCTAAATTATCATTTCCCCCAATCACCCACAAGTCAAATGTATGAGTGCCTCTATCATCTTATCATATAATCTAAGCATGTAATAGCATACCTAGATAGCTGTCGTCTGCACCGCGGGTTGCTTGCTTCACATCCTTTATACGTCTACCACTTGTGTATCGAAAATCTGATACGCTGAGTATGCACTTAATAATGAATTTAACCAAACATACCATGTACTTTTACATATGCAAGCACACAAAGCATACTAATTTCATTAATTTATAGTACCTAACCCTCCACCTATTAGTCTTCAGTTACCTTCCATTTTATATTAAGTTATCTCATTTTTTTGGCTGTCTTGACCTAAGAATTCATAAGAGATTCGCTATCAGTTCTTAGTTTAATATTTCTTTCTATTTATTTGTCCCAATCCCATCTATCCTAACTGATCTTGTATTTATATTTTTATTAACCTCTAGCATAGTTGTCCTTTATTTAATTATTTCCACTGGTCTACCCCTGTTCTTTCAGATTCATTCCATAGGCATCTAGGTATAAAATCTTAATCATGTTATTCCCATTTATCATAATTTCCCTTAGTTTTATGTACCTTTAAGAGTCCTATTACATTCACATAAGTTATTCATTCTCAACCCTTACGAGTCATTCTTTTTTCCTAGTACATTTATTCATAGATCTTAAGCCCTTATGTCTAGCCATTCATTACATTAAGTTCACTGATCTTTATATACAAGTTACATTATTTCATTGAGGAATTCTTATTATTTTATTCTAGACAATCACAATATTACATTCATGGCCCATACTAGACAGACAACACTTTAAAACACCAAACAATAGGATGCGTCCTATGCAGTGACCCACTTTTAGGGCCTAAGTAGCTACACTTACCTCGATCAATAGTAGGGACCCATCTGTAGACCACTCCTAATATCAGACTAGCAGATAGTAGGGACCCATTCGTAGACCACTTCCAATACCTGCAACTCATAGAAATCAATAGCACAAAGGTGTATAGCAAGGACTCGTCCATAGACCACTCCCAATATCCACAAGTCATATTTATATCAACAAGAGTGGATAGTAGGGACCCATCCGTAGACCACTCCTAATATCCACAATAATACAGGGCAGTAGGACCCAAAAGGGCAACTACCTAGCAGTTACTCTATCCCCTAATTGACTAGTCAATCCATCCAGTAGGTGTCTAATTGATGGGCTATTAACCATTTTTAAATTTGTAATTACTAATGTTTTGCATCTTCAGATCAAATCTTATCTTTATCCCCCATTTTAGAACAACACCCCACAAGCACATTTATGCCAACATCATAAAAATCAATACATTATCACATTATGTCTTTAGCCATATTTTCTTTTCCTTCACATATAACACAATTCCTTGCAATACCCAAGTGTCATTTATCAGTTGCATGTATCATTCATTATTCTGTAACCTTATCAAGCTGTTCTGTTTTCATTTATGGTTCTATGTCATCCATTAGTTCCACTTAATTGTCTATTTCCCCATATATTTTATTCACTGAGATTGATAATTTCTGCAAGGTTCAGTTTCATGCCTTTTAGTTTATTTTTGTCTTGTATTTCATTACACTCGTTAAACTTCCAATCTTAATGGCTTATTCTTACTGTTGCTAGATTGATAGAAATGTTCTTTCCCTATTCCATCAATTACTTCAACCTGATATTATATTGTGTTCTGTAGATTGATTATTATGTACCTATGTTTCCTGGATTATGTCAATTAAAATCCCCTTTTTGGTGATTTAAAATTCCACAATATTTATATATTATTTTTCCTTAAATTGTGCCCACATTTATTGTACATTAATTTATTCTTTTTGTAGACTTCTAAATTTTCAATCAAATTTTCAATAATTTAATCAGCTCCTAGATTCGTTTGGGTCTCACTAACTTCAACTAATTGCCTCTATGTTTTACCAAATATTTCATCTATTTATTTTCATGCTAAAAAGACACAGATTTGAATTTATTTTGCCCGGTCATTTTTTTGGATAGTTATAGGTCATCGAAGCCCTAAACAGTTATAAGCCCCTCTCGCATAGCAATTACTATTCATTTAGTATCTTTTCCCTATAAATTTATCAACCTATTTTTCTTCCCATTACCTTAAGCCATAGTGTTTCAATTTTACTTCACATCATTCATTTATTTTTACTTCCAATTTATTTTATAACCCATTATTTGCATTCTAAAAATTCTAATTAACATATATTAATTTAAATTACCTTTTTTATGAAATTTTCTCCTCTTTATCATTTTATGTTTCCTTACACCTACCTCCTCTCTCTACATACATTCTTCAAGTCCCATTTTACCATGCCCACATACATATTCATCACATGGCATACATACAATCATGCATACATCACATGCTCACACATCTTTATCACATCCCATTCACATCCATATCATCCTATTTCCATTATTTACACCTCCTAACATGCATTTTCCACCTACACCACCATGCCATGCCTACATCCCTATACATGACATATATGAAACATACCTAGTCATGTATGTACCATATACATACACATCCCTTTCACATCAAATACACATCCCTACCATCCTAAATCATCATCCTACATCTTTTAACATACATTCCACATGATTACCTACATGCACACACATAAAATTATAACTTCCATACACACATTTTCATCTCAATTGGCATTTTATCCCAACATACATGATAAGTTTGGGTAAATTCACTTATTGTAAACTCCTGTCATTTTGTAGTTGCTCCAGAACCATCAGAATCCCTTTTCTTTCACCTTGAACCACCATTCTCCATTTTCCATACAAGCTTCCAATCTTTGAAAATTTCTACAAAAATGCACACAACTCCAAATTCAATTCCAAAACCATAGGGATTCTTAGAATTTCCTATACTACCAATACCAAAAAAAAAAGAAGGATTCATGGCCATTTACCTAATTTGGGCACTATTCACCCAAGTGTGATTTCTCTCATATTTGGCCTTCTTTCTTCAATATTTTGGGGGATTTAGCATCTAAAATCAGTGAAGGCTTTAATTTTATATATTTTTCATGAGATTTTGGGTGGGAGAGGAAAGAGAAAGCAAGAAAAAATGGTGATTTTCCATGGAAAAGGCATCGACCTAGTGGAGTTAGGGGGGTTAGGGATGAATTCCACATGTGTGAGGTGTATACACATGTGTACACTTTTAAGTGGGATGGGTTGGTTGCCTTTGGTTGGGCCAAATGGCCATTAAACCAATTTTGTGCATTTTATGTCACTTTTTAGGGCAAAATTTCATAAAATATTCCATAAGCCTCTAAAAATTCCCATTTCAATCCCTAAAATTCTCAATTATAGCCATTAAGGCCCTTACAAATTTTTAGCCCAAAACTCCTTCGGGACCAAAAGTCACTGTTCACCATAGACCGTGTTTAACATACAAAAATTCATAAAATATTCCCTGATCCTCCAAAAATTCTCATTCTAGTTTTAAAAATCCTCGCTTTGGATCTTCAAGGCCCATGCAAACTTTCTAGTCAAAAGTCAATAGTTGACTTTTTTGCACTATTCACCCACTAAAATAAAATATTCTGAAAAAACATCTGTTGACCTCAAAAAAATTATAATTCCTTCTCCATCATACTCAGTGAAATTTTTAAGGTTTAGCGTATGATATTTTCGAGACCATCCGGGCACTTCCCAGGGCTGTCCCGGCCCGACCTCATTTTATCTTCGTAAACAGTAGTTCTTAACTTGAAATGAATTATTAGTTTTGCTAAAATTTTTATTTCATTCGTTTTGACTATTTTCAGGCCAATCAAAGTTTTTCGCCTAATATGCCAGTCAACGAACTCAGAATGATGACCTGCACTGCGGAGAACATCACTCGGGCCTAAAAAACCCTATTCACATAATTTAGGTTTTTGGGTGTTACATGTTGGCACAAGCAAGATGGCGAGAGTTTCATTTTTGGAGGTGTGCCACATATCTAGCCATCACCTTGGAGTTCCTGAGCACCTTCCGCTTTTGATGAGCACATCTAGGTGACACCTCTGCTATACACTTCGCTACTCTCGGGACTAGATATCATATATCATTTCTCCAGTTCATTGAGCTGCTCCGTCTACCAGTTGATGGGGATACGGAGATCCCAGAGAGTTTAGACGAGCACTGGGAACACCTCAGTTAGGTTGGCACACTCTACAATACCAGCCGAACCAAGGCATCATTAATTAGAGATCTTGTCCACCGTTACCTACACAGAGTCTCCACTGTCAGCTACCTAGGACGCGTAGGCAGTACTAGTCAGGTGAACCATACCAAGCTATATGGGCTTTGGGCCATAAAGCATAATATCCAGTTCAACTCGACATAGACCATTCTCGAGCACCTACACTGAGCCAGTAGATCTCCTGGCAAAGGGATCATTGTTAGAGGAGTCATCATAGCCATCATGCTAGGACTAGGCATCCCAAAGTAGCATCTCGATACAGCACTTCAGTAGTAGCTTTGGGTCAATGGCAATAATTGTATAGCCATGGGGATCGCGAAGACTGACTCATAGGCACCAACATGATACAGATTGCTAACAGAGGCTTAGCTGGATGAGCAGGTAGGAGAGCAGTGAGGAGAAGATAATCGCTTTGCCGTCAAACTTGTTGAGTTGTTAAGTGCCGACTTGCCTCCCCAGCAACCAGCCCAAAGATAAAGGACAGACAAGGCAGGCCTGTCTTCTTTAACACCTTTTCCACTGTCATTCGAGACTCTTCTGTAGGGCTTGAAAGCTTGGATGACAGAGCAGCTCCACCACATTCACACAGACCTCGGCATGAGGATCGAGGAGTCTCGTCAAGAGATATCCAGTAGGATGGATGCAGTTAAGGCTGAGCTCCAGATGTTTCAGACCCAGAGACACCCTTTAGCTTCTTAGACCCTTTCTTTATCTTTTTTATATACATATTACCTTAGGACACAAAAATTTATACTAAAAAGCTTTTATTTATAAAATTGTCATATTTTGTT
>CANXYI011250772.1:0-19741 GCA_948208565.1 Hura crepitans | reverse complement strand
ATTGTTGCACTATCAACCAACACATCTATATGGGGTAGTGGAAAGTCATCTTTTGGGCAGGCTTTATTCAGATCCCTATAATCTATGCACATCCTGACCTTACCATCTTTCTTAGTGACCGGCACCATATTGGCTAACTAGGTCTGATACTGTACCTCTTCTAAGAACTTGGCTTTAACTTGTTTGTGCACTTCTTCTTTTATCTTCTCAGCCCATTCTAATCTCATTCTTCTTAACTTCTGCTTCACTAATTTTGCTTTTGGGTATGGGTAGATGGCATGTTCAACTATTTCTCGATCCACCCTGGGTATATCTTCATAGGTCTAGGAAAAAAACTTTTTCATAATTTTTTAACACTCTCAAATTTAATTCTTTCTTCAGGAGTTACATCAGATGTAATTAAGATCTCTTTAAGATTTTCATCAGTACCAAGATTAAATAAGGTAGTATTGATTGAATTAATATCAAACATGTTATACATGTCATAATTATCATTATGCATGATGCAGTTAGATGAGACATCACAAAAATAAGCAAAATCATTCATCTTATTAACAAAAGAAATAGGAACATCGTTATTAAAAATCTTGGGTACATATAAACTCTCAAAAGGGTCTTTAGAAGGGTTCTTTTCTTTCAACCTCTTATTTCCCTTGTATTAAAGCATGGCGATAGTCAAAATCTCTTCTTTGGGTTCGACTTTCAGCTTAGCTAGGTTGATCATGACTTCTTCATCCCAAAATTTTGAAGTGACTTTTACTTTATTTGTAGCCCAATCAAAGACATCGTTGATAATCTCAAACCCCGATACGACCTTTCCCTTAATGATAGTCGGCTCTAACTCTCCACAATAATTGACATTCCCCTCAACTTGAACAAAACTCTCTTCTAGCAATGGGATACCCTTTCTTGCCTTCTTTGGCTCTGAAGTCTCTATTGTGTATCCTAACCCTTTTTTGATCCTTCTGTCTTTAAGGCTGAATGGTTGAGATTGAACCATCTAAAGCATGTCCCAAATTAGCACCGGGTAAATAGTTCATCTTGTTTAACATATTTACCACCTTAGGATCATCCTATTCTTATTCTTCTAAAAGGATCCTAGCAATATGAAAACCATTAAAAGGCTAGTTGGCTATCTAAAGCATCAAAACCTGATTCTCCCTTGTAGCCCTTATTGTCATTATCTTACCATCGTAGGGGATTTTTATCATCTGATGCAATGTCGATGGAACTCCTCCCAACTTATAGAACCATGGTCTTCTTAAAAGTAGAGAGAAATTCTTAAGGATATCGAGCACTGCAAAGTCCACATCATCTATAATCACCCCTATTTTGACCTTGACTTTAAAAGTACCATACGCTTATCTCTTTATGTTATCATAGGCCATGATAGTGAGTTTAGACTGAGAGATCATTGAATTTTTAATCCCATATGTAGCTACTGCTTTGAGTGGGCACACATTAATTAACAACCAATCATTAACCATTACACAAGCCGTGTGCTTACCATTAACTTTAGCTTTTATGTATAAAAGATGGTTATGATGACACCCTTCAGGTGGAAGGTCTGTATTAGAGAAGCTGACCATTACTTTTTCTTCCCCTTTTACCATTACCACTAGCTCAGATGGCGTTATGGTTGTTAAAACTATTGCAGGACATAAGGCTTCAACAACCTTTTGTCAATAAGAGGAGGATCGACGCAACAAATCCCAGATTGAAATCTGTGCAAGAGTCTTCTTCAGTTGCTTCATCACTGCTTCCTCTTCTTTTTTCCACAACTAAGGGAATTGGCACCTTATCTACCTCAGGTACTACTCAACTGCTTCGACTCACTGCATTGGCCTCTCCTTCTTCACTCAATTTCTGCTCTGAATCTAAATTTACCCATAAGTCTTGGACTTATTCCTCTAGCTCATTTTCACTATCTATAACGCATATATATGTCAGAAAAACTAAATCCTGACTTGATTTTGCCCTTCTCTCCACTACTAGGTAGTCATTTCCATATAAGTCCCAAAGCATATACCATTCTAGCAATCCTAAACTAACTATATTGATAGGTGGAGGAACATTTGAATAACCACCCTAACCCTTTTGTCTCTTCTCTAGATTAGGGATCTATCTTGAGTTGGTTAAGTCTTGAATCATGTCTCTCAGAGTGCGATAGTTATCTGTGTCATGGCTTGTATGTTGATGATATTGACAATATAAATATGATCTATGATAGGACTAGCTTTCATTCCTGGCATGTTTAGAAGGAACAGGTTGAAGTTTTCCTTCTTGCTAGAACCGTTCCAAGCACTAAGATAGCAGTTTGCCCAAGTTCGAATAGTGCCTAGCTACAGCAGACACTTCAACAGTTTTACCAAAATTATTTTCGTTAATACCTGTTCCACTCACGCTTTTAGTACTCGAATTCCTTCAATTGTCGAACCCTCCTAAACTCTTCTTCTGCTCATTATACTCTTCTTATAGGTCTATCGTTATATCCTTCAATAATTCCCAATCCTTCATCCCTTTTGATTTCAAACCATCTTTTAAGTATGGATTAGCATTCTTGATGAACATATGGATCTGGTCTGATGTTTCTCACTTCCTCCTCATCACCAAAACCCTAGACCTCTATCTTGAGAAGTACTCTATGAAGGTCTCATTGGATTATTATTTAATTAACTTGAGGTCTTTCATGGTAACCTCCACATTAGTGCTGTAGTCGTATTGGTTGATAAAAGCTTCTGTGATCTTCCCCCAATCTTCTTTCACTTTCTTTTCTAGCTTGTGATACTAGTCAATTGCTCTCCCTTGTAGCGTCAGGCTAAAATAGGCCACCTTTTATTTTGTGCTAAGCTCAGTGACATGCATAACTATAGCATACTACTTAACATAGGCCCTTGGATTAGTAGTCCCATCAAACTTGAGTAGTTCTGGCATCTTGAATTTGAAGGGTAATATCTACTTAGACTCTAGGGTGAGTTCATCAGGGTCTAAACCCTTACCCATTGTGATAAGTCTGGTCATTACCTTTATTTTCTCCTCAGCTTTTTCATGGCGGCATCCTTTAATCTCTAGAGTATAACCAAGTCCTCACAAAAATCATACTCTGGGTTGAAGTATTTAACCTTTTTATCTTCCCCCCAACACCTGTAACCTCTTTTCTAGTGCCAAAGCTACCAAAGGTAGTAGTGGTCTTTCTAGTAGGTGTAGCTGCTATGTCTTCAGTAAGTGGCACTGAATCAATAGTAGGAACAACCTCAGTAATTGCCCTTGAAATCATGGACATCATTCTTTTTTCAGACTCCTCAAACTTTTGGTCCATTCTGGCTTTAAAGTTCGGAGCAGAGGAACTACTTTCTCCTTGTCCTGCCATGACTGCTAGATTGTGAGTGGTAGAGATAATTTCTTGTTTGGTTATTCTTTCATTTATCCCTTATACCCAAGTGGCTCGAGGATCTATGATGGCTATAAGACAAAGGGTTAGAAATGATGAAATGAAAATGCATGTGAATGCATAAAATGCTTATGTATGTTAATGTGTACAACAACAAAACACAAGTAAGAGCCTTCTAACATTATTACTTCCCACACACGAGGTCAACGTGTTCTTCCCTAGGAGGGCTTACCTGTGGGACATCGAGGGCCCCAATAGGTTCGAATAATGAATAATGAATAGCTAAATATTATTTCTCTTATAACAAGATCACATGCAAGATACTTGGCCCGTATATGTTGGATACATTGAATCAATCCAAAATACAGGGTCTAACCCATTCCAGTTAGAAAAGGCCCAATGGATTTGACAACATTTCGAGATGATTAAGCCACATTTCATGTATATCGACCCATATAGCACATAATGCATTACTAACTAGGGTACTTAGGGAAAGTTGCCATTGGTCATTACATGGGCTCGTGGTTAGGTCGTGCAAGTTATGGTCATCCAAGCATGGTCCCTCCACAATGAGTCTATCTCATCATGAGCATACGACTAATTGGTTCACCATTTCATATACCTTATAAGTATAAGGCTTAGATTTGATGCTATCTCTAACAATATTCCAATTTGAATGAAATTGGGTTAATGCTTTAAAATGATATCAAGGTATAAAAGGGATGCCTAACTTATTCTAAAGCTCTAGCATGTGAAGCAATTTCAAAAATGAATAATATCATAAATTCAAAATATGAAGTTTCATATTAATTTGAGGTACTTTCGGAGTATGGTCTCATGGTTTCCCCAACAGAGTCGACAATCTTCGCATCCCTTCCTTTTTAGGGCCAGTCAAATCGAAACATCCAAAAACTCAACCTAAATCTCACTCCTTTAATCCCAAAAGATGAGATGGAAATTAGAGGAATCTTAAGCCATTCCTATTTGATTAGCTTAGAAAGAGCGAGTTGGGCACCACAAGGTAGGAGTCGCCACCCAACCAGAGTTGGGAAATACCTTGTAAGGCCAAAACCAGAGTGGTTCAGAACCCTACTCTTATTTATATCTCAAGTTAATACAAAAATCCAATTTGAATTTATAATTTTATCCTTTTTCTCAAGCGAGTTTTACAATTAAAATAAATCACATATTCACGTAGAAGGAATCACAAAACATATTTATAGAAATTAAATAAAGTGCTTGATATTAAAACTATTATACATGAAATCGGGTGATTGATTGTCTTAAGAGCTTTGGTTCTCGCATACCATTTTTAGAAGACAGATTTTATTATTGTGACTTTTATTAAGAAAAATCAAAACCCATTTTATTAACAAAACACCAATTAATTAGGTACAAAATGATTTTGATTATTTTTTACAATGTGCAAAAATCATTTTCTACTTATTACAACATTCATGGAATATACAAGGAAATAATCAAAAATAAAAATAAATTACATGGCAATTACCTAAGATACATTCTAACCAAATGAACATAAAAATAAAAATTACATCTAAAATATCCTAAAATACAATCTAATAAAATAAAATGTGCAACAATAAAGAGAATAAGTAGAATAAAGAGCAAAAAATAAAAACAATAGAAAGAAAGAAATAAAAATAAAGGGTCGGTAAAAGGCTACTTCATCGGGGTTCGTGGAAGCGATAGAAAGAAAGGATAATCAAGTCCTAAATAAATTAAACAACTCCCATCACAATAAAATTTAAAATGTTAGTATGCGAAGTAAAATAGACAGATGAACAAAAATAAAATGAAATAGATAGTCAAATAAATACAACAAAAAAATATTGTACAAATAAGTTATCACATCTAACTGGTAGATGGATAAAAGAGAAAAAATAAAAGAAATAGAAAAAGGTCGATCGAACAACTGCGTATATTTGCCTTCAGAAAAAATCTCAACAAGATTGGAAAATTGTGCAGAAAATCTTCATAAATTATGAAAATAGTTTTTAAAAAGTGTATTTTAAGTTTATGGTGCACGTACTTCTAGAAATTGACTTCCCTTTTAAAAAAAATATTTCAGTATTTATACACATTTCCTGAGGTAGAAAATGGCCATTTTAGAGGTGAAAATGGCCTTTTTGAGGGTAAAACAGTTGTTTTCCCTTCTGTAATGGTCATCTCGGCAAAACAGCCGTTTTGACAGGCAAAATAGCTATTTTTAACAAAACGGTTGTTTTCCTTGTGGAAATGGCCATTTTATAAAAATTTTATTTTTTTATTTTTATTTTTTATTTATTTTATTATTTTTTTAATCCATACCATGGGGGGGCTTCACCCCTCTCGCCCTCTTTGGTGTCAGTGTTGGGTATCGGTCTCAAGCCTATCATCCTGAGCCCTCAACCTATCACAAACGCTTATTTTTCTCATGTTTCGAGTCGCACTACGAGATTTTTTGGGTCGAGCAAAGGCTTAAAGGAAAATTTTTAAAGAAAACTCTGAGATCTTTGAACTGGACATTAATATCCCTATTTATTAGGATTTTTGTCCTTTCATCATCATTAGGCAAACCGAACATGAAAGCCTAGAGACCCAATGTCTACAGGCAGTGCCACATGAATAGTGACCTAGTTTTAGCTGAATCATAAAATATTCAATTTTTGCTCAAAAAATTCTTGGATTGATACAACTCAATACTTAAATATCCCAAATAGTCTATTGAAATTAGAATTTTTAAATATCAATAAGTATTTTTACTAAAATCAAGTATTGATTAAAATGTGATTTTAATTTTGGTTTTTCTCAATTTTCAAACATGAGTTTTTATAGGTTGATGGATCTTGGTGGCATGATTTTATAGGATAATTATAGTGTTAGTTAAGGGTTATATTAAGGTTGAAATAATTAAAAGAAAATAGAGGATAAATGGTGGCCATTAGATTATAACTTAAACTAATCATGGCCTTTTATTTTTTTTACCAAAGTTAAAGTCAAAGAGACTATATAAATGGTGGTCAATGGTGGAATAGTCACTACTTAAATTCCTTCTTCTTCCTCTTTTCTTGTGAGCCGACACCACTTCTAAGGTGAATTCCACCATTTTTAAACCTTTTTCCTCTTAATCAACCACTAAAATAACTCTTCTAAACCCTAGATAAATGTGGATTGAGTTTATTTATAATGGTAAAAGCTTGGATTATGGGTTTTATTAAGAGAATTTAAAGATTTAAGGTATGGATGAATAGTAAGCCTAATTTTGATCTAGTGAGTTTTTCTTTGGTTTATTATTTTTCCTATGATCTTTGGTGCCCTAATAGCATATATATAAGGTTGGAATTGAATTTGGAGGTGTATTGTATTTTATATGAATTTTTTAAAGTTTTACCTCTTATATGTGTAGAGGAAATTGAGCCAAGGAGCAAGAAAGGAAAAGAGAAGGCATAGATAAGATCTAGTGGTGTATTTTTACCCCATTGTAAGTGTATTGAAGTTAATTTATATATTGCATTAGTCTATTATTACATTTAGTGTGTGTATGTTGTTGTGTAGTAAATGCTAATTAATGAATATAGTGTAATTGTGTCAAATTGATAGTACGTTTGTTATTAATGATATGTAAGATTGTGTTACGATGAGATTTTAGTAAGTTTAGGGGCCAAATGCCTCTACGTGGTGAATCAGCATGTTTTTGCTTTATAAAGCAATGAATTATGTTTAAGTATATGGTAGATAGAATGATAATGGAAATATGATGTATGGTAAAGCTAAAAGTATTTTATAGCTTGGTTGAATTGCCCTTGAATGGTGCTTGAATGTGAATGATATGACTATGTGTGTGAGGAATGGTAAAAAAATACTTATAGGTGATGTCTAGGTAGAGATGTAATGATTTGTGATTAAAAAGTGAGCTACATGATAATAATAAGCTTAAATATGATTATTTGACCTTGTGAAAGATTTTATGTATATATGTGTGTATAATGATGATGGCCAGATGTATGTGTATACCTCTTTAGGTGTTTAAGTTTAGCTATATGGAATTTACATGAAATGTAAAGGATGACAAGATGCCATGTACTATAGTTCATATTTATGCACATATTGGTCTTACATGTATAACATGATAAAAAGTAAGTTGTCTTGATATGTTTATGCCTAATTAAGTGTTATGATAGTTAAATTATGAACCTATTACCAAATAAGCATTTTGCATCTTTATGCCTAGTGTATATCTTTCATTTTGGTGCATATGTGTGCAAGAAAAGGGGTTTGGCTAAATGGCAATCAAAATAAATAAATGGTGTTCTTACATTTGTATATTATGAATGAATTCATAATGTGAACATAATATCATGGAATATGCATATAGGTATTATGGTTTGTATATGGCTGTATTGTTAAAGCTATATGATGAGCTTATAATGATGTTAGTTGAACACTTATAAGCTAAATGAGACTATCATGACATATGGAAACATGAGTAATGTTCCCATACTCATTGATGTGATTATGTTTATGTATGCCATAATGATAATTGGAAATAAGGCAAGATGAATTAAAAACTACTGAAGAAGGTAAAACTTAAATTATAATGGTGATTCCTTATACAATTAGAGAACCTAGATTAGATAAGTTGACCGGTCAACTAGGGAGTCATAGCAACTGCTAAGGTACCCTTAGGTATCGTATTTTGCCTTTCGGAAACCATATCGACCTTCGAGCAATCATATCAACCTACAAGCAACCATATCAGCCATTAGGCAAATATATTAGCCTACTGGCAACCATATTATCCTTTGGGCAATCATATTGACTTATTGGAAACCATCTAAACCTTTAGGCACATCTCATCCCGTTATCCAATTTTGGTCTGTTATCTTTTAGATATAGGCATAAAATGATTAATTTAACTTGAATATTAGAATGGAGGAAATCAAATAAAATTTACACAATTGTTAAATAGTGAGCTTATTAAAGATGTTATGAATATGTACATATGTATGAATTATCATTTATGTCCAGTATGAAATGGTGATCATGCATGAGGAATCTTTTTAAGTTATTATAAATGAATGATGCAATGCCTGTGTATGTATATGACGAGTTATGTATGATCATGTTATGAGATAAATTTTATGTGACTACTGCTTTTGCATGATAACTTATGTGAGCATAAATAAGTTAAATTAAATTCACCACTAAGCATTCACTTAGCACATCATTTTATTTTGTGATGTGTAGGTTCATGAAATTATATTAGAGTCAAAGCCTCAATGTTCTGATTAAGAGAAAAATTATTTTGCTACTTTTGTTTCTTAAGTATGATAATGTAATGTAATAGTATATTGGCACTCTTGCGTAATTGAAGGATTAGGCCTAATTTGTTTGGTATCTAAATTTGTAACACTTTTAAAACAATATTGCAACTTTTTTACTAAGATTGTATATTATTGCTTAACTTGTATGATATCTCATCCTTATACATGCTTGATGTATGCTGAGATGTATTAGAGGGTTAGATGGACCTAGATGATGAGGAGATGTGATAAGATATTTTAGAAGTGTAGTTTTTATGCAGGTTAAAATTTGGGATAGTGCCTAGTACAGCCATTATATTGTTGAAATTTTGGCACAAGGGTCTCAATATTATACCTTAAAAAATAGTTTTTGAAAATCCTCATTTACATAACTCTGTGTATACGAAAAATGGTTTGGTCTTAACAATAAGGATTTTATTTCATAAAGATTTTCCATAAGAGCTATTTAGATATTGATTTTTGTGTCACTACTTAGTTGGGTTTATTGATCAAATCGAGTAAGAGGTGTCACATTAAACCTCTCTGTTGTTGCACCAACATTAAACATATATATCAATCAATAGGCATAAAAATGTGTAGTTGTAACACCCCCTGCCCAATTCCTAAAAGAACCTAACTGGAGATGTTACTTCCCCATAGGTCACCCATCTAATTTCTACCCCAAGTGCCATTCATTTAACACTTATAGTCTTGTCTACCCTAGTGGTCAGTTATCATTATTTTTGTACTTTGATGTTATGCTACTCTTATAATGTCTATAAATTACTATTAAAACCATTTTACATGATATAAATACACTATACAAAAATTTAGGTAGCATAACGGCTACCTAGGTGGAAAATCCAAAAATTTTAAACTTGTAAAAACACTTCTGTATTTATCATCATCATTCTCACCAACACCTGGACCCATCTAGTCCCTCAATCAGTCAATCATTCTTAGCACACAATCATATCACATGGGGTCTTAGACCTATCATCAAGCAAATATGCAATAGTATATACATATCCATACCTAATATAAGTACAGACAACCATTAAGTAGCTCAGTTTAACATTTACAGTATCTAAAAACATGTTTTTAGTTACATTCTCATTCAAGACCCAACCCCTTGCTATACATGAGTGTCTAACACTACACATGCCCATAAAAAGATAGAAATGTACCCCCTAAAAAGGCTAGTCAGCTACACTATACACATTGAGGCTAGACTGCTTCTACTATCTACAACCTATACATCGGAACACTGACACACTGAATACAAACTCAGTGGTGAATTTAATGTAATATATGTATGTCACACACACAATTATGCAGTAGTCCAACACCATGTCAATCTGGTGAATATGCAAATCCAGTTACATGCAATTCTATTATATATTAGTTAGTTTTTACACATCATGATCATTATGTCTTATAGTCCCATTAAATTTGCCAAGTTGCTTATAGTACTTTTAATCATGCCATAAATATCATAGATTCATTCCAGTCATTTCCATTTGCATTTAATTTCATTATTCTATTTCAATTCTTACCATTTTAATTTATTACTATTATTTTATTTCAAGCCCATTTTAGAAAGATAGTGCTTACAGACATTAGATAGTAGGATCCAAACTATACAGTGGCCCACATTTTAGACCTTAATAGCTATACCTACCCAAATCTATCTGATAGTAGGGATTAGTTCAAGAAAACCTCCCAAATCGGAGTAATAAGGATTAGTCCTGGTAAACCTCCCAAAATCCTGGTGGTTAAAAGTTTTAATTAATTCATTTTCATCATTTTTTAGCCTGTCAAAGTTTTATGACCAATACTCCATTTTTTGGCTATCACAGAATGCCCCAACTCCCCGAGAAATACTATTCATGCCTCAGAGGTATTATTCATGAAACTGAGTCTTACAGACATTATAGCAATGGCCCTTTTCGGACCTCCTTGCTATTGCACTACCATTAAAATGAGACACCAAAGTGTCCTAGGAGCTGTTAAACTACCTAGTTGACTAATCAAATTATCCAGTTAGGTTGTCTAACTTATACAGGCTATCGTTATATTTCACTTAACACCATATATGTATTGTTTGATAAGTCCACTTTAATTTACAATTACTTTACTTAATACGCAATCATAACTACATAACTTGTTTACCTTTCTACATAATCATGTTTCTCCTTTTATTACTTAAATTCTTAATATGCCTATAACATATACAAGTAACTTAGTTACATGCTTTCATGGTTCTTTTATATTCCACATCAATATAGTTAAGCCATATCTTCCATCATAGCACTATCATCCTTCAATTTTGTTAATGTCACATTCTCTTATGTCATACATTATAATTTAACTCACTGTCATGATCCCACACTTGATCTCACATAGGTTCACCCATTTGGCCATATAAAATATTTTGCTTAAAATATAAGAATAACAAAGAACTATTCACTTCTTAGCCCAATTTTACTTTAACCACTAATTAAATATCACATGAGTAATTTCTAAAACATTACTTTACATTAACTACTTAAGCATGGCTAGCACATCCTAGTATATATCATTCGGCCATATGGAGAACACACACATAACCATTTTATTCTTAATTAACATGCTATCAAAACATGTTACTAACATCTAATTAGCATAGTTATTCCATAAATTTCATTTTACACATGCTTACCTTTACTAAACATACACATCAAGCAAGCACATTTACACTTGGACTTTTAAATTATACGTATATAGTGCATATTTTGTTGAATACACTTACAAAGATTATTTTTGTTGTCCACTAATGTAACACCCCCTAGCTAATCCTTTATTTAGACCAAATAAGAGATGTTACCTTCCCAAAAGGTCACTCATCCTTATGCTACTCTACCTCATATTCAATTAACCTTATAAGAAACGCTGTTAATAATTATATATAGTAGGTTAATGAAATTTTTGGCAGCATAACAACTGTCTGGGTGAAAAACCAAAAATTTAACCTATAAGAAAACACTTTTAAAGCCATTTTTAAATCACCACAGTCACTGGGTCCATCTAATCCTCTAATCATTCTCAGCAATATTATCATCATATG
Source organism: Hura crepitans (assembly GCA_948208565.1). NCBI lineage: Eukaryota > Viridiplantae > Streptophyta > Magnoliopsida > Malpighiales > Euphorbiaceae > Hura > Hura crepitans. The sequence continues at coordinate 7,941 of CANXYI011250772.1, read as the reverse complement.
AATATCTCAATTAGTGAAGCATATACACATTAATCAGGTAAATAAATCATCATAAATATCTAAATATGCATGGGTCATATATCTTACAATCTAACTTACCATATAATCTTATCTAAATATTCTGAATGCATCAGAATGTACAGATTTACTCTTAAAGTCATCACTCCTCATATGCACAAGTGCCACTATCGTAACTCTTATCAATGGTACATCTTTCATAAGAGTCTCCTGCTACACTACTGCCTGAAGTGGAGCTGCTTGTTACCAACTAATACCTGTGCATCGAAGAGACTGACATGCTGAGTACATACATAATGGTGAATTTAATGAAATATGCATTGTATAATGTTAAATATGTCACATAAGCACATAATACCCTTTAATGATATATTATGAGCATTTATCATCCCTATAATAGTACTCAACTTATTTTATTATGGTTAAATCCTCTTTTTAATACCCTCACACCTTATTACCTTTTATATCATAACCTTAGAATATCTATTTATTCATTTTACATATAATTTGGTCCAGTTCAAGTAATAATTTAATTGTATTATCTTTATACCTAGCATATGTCACATATTATTAAGTCCATTCACATTTATTCTTTTATCTTGTCTTTAATACATCCATAGGTTCATTATCCATTCTGTTCCACTATTTTTTCCATCAGTCCATTATTTGCCTTATCTTGTCATTTTATCACATTATTTTTTGTTTATTTATTCATCATAATTGTAGGCACATACTTGAGAGACACCATCAAACACTGGATAATAGGATTTATCTTGTACAGTGGCCCATATGATGGACCTCAGTGTCTGTACACACTATCCATCCAATAATAGGGATCAATCCCATAGAACCTCCCAATACCGAATGGTAGGGATCAATCTAAATAGACCTCCCAACAGGCAGGATAATAGGATCAGCCCTGATGGACCTCCTAATATCCCAAAACTCAACATTAGTGGATATCAGGAATTAGCCCATATGGACCTCCCAATATCTAAAGCAATATAGGTAGTAGGGATCAACCTATGTAGGCCTCCCAAAATAGTATAGGTAGTAGGGATCAGTTCTTGTGCACCTCCCAATACCCAAAGCATGCAACTTAAATCAAACTCCAGTGGTTGCACCCACTATATAATGGGCCATGATTGTCATAAATCATGCCTCTAGTAGCTGCTAACTCCTTAGTTGACCGATTAACCTATCCAATAAATAGTCTAACTAATATGGGCCATTATTTTGCATTTTTTTTCTCATCAGTCAAATTTAATTATGTATCCATCTTTAATATATTTATTGTCTTTTTGCAAGTCTATAGTCAAGTTTTATCATAATTGTTTTCTTATTCTTACATTCTCACAATGCTCATTTCATGGTCATTGATTATTTCCTATCTCGTACCATATGTAGTATCTAGATCATTTTTCATTTTAGTATTATAACCTTAATATTTGCTATATCTATAATTTGCATTTCAATTATAATGTCCCTTTAAATCTTTTATTACTCACTATTATTGCCTTTAGACTTTTTAGTCCAGTTCCAGTCTTAATTACCCTTACCATTTATTTCTTCATAATCATATAAGTCAATATTCTCAGTTTAGCTATTGTCAATTCTTCCCATTTTAGTTAGTCACACAATTTCTTCATACAATTCACGACTAAAGTCATATTATATAATGCCATACACATACATACTGATTAGGCTATAAATTCTCACATCTTCAAGTATACCAATATAATTATCTTATTTAACCATTCATATATAGTTATTTCTATTATCTTGCCATACGACACTATACTATGCATGATATTGGGTTGTTACATCTTATCCTTCAAAATTAAATCAAGTAATTATAGCTTTGTTCATCTAAAGTTAAATTCATTGATTGTAGTGTTATTCTCCTATTTTAACACTATGCCGTATTATCCCATTACACACATACCTTTATTTTCAATCTTTCATGCACATTTTGCTTATCACCACATTACTTATTCATTTACATTACACATACAACTTAACCACACCCATACACTATTCATTTACATTACACACACAACTTAACCTCACCCATACACATACTGACTGCCTAACTATACCAATCAACCACATTGGATTCATATACATACCTCAAGTTCTACATCATTTTTACATTCCATGGTTATTCAGTAGTTAATTGCCAACTCATTTCATGCTAAGTGAATATTGGCACACTCTTACATACACAAGTTCTTCTTTGTATACCATTTGGCCATAAGATAAATATACATATATAATAAATTTTCCCTTGGTTTCTCATCTCAATCTTGCCTGTTACTCTCTCACCAACTCATTTACATCACATATCTCAACTAACCACACATGCCCATATACATTCTCTATAAACAAATCATTTAGCCATAATGCAAATTAATACATACACTTTGTTTTCTTTCCATTTCTTTATACCTTTATATTCCACCATCATCACTACATCTCACACACACATTCACTGTGTACAACTCACAACATACATACATACATAATACATTACTTCCATACACATACATTTACACCTAAATGATACAACAACTAACACATAAAGCATATTACATTAAATTCACTTAGAGTGGACTCCAGGACATTCTGATTGCACTCTAGAATCCTTGGTTTCCTCTTCCTCCATCAATTCCATCATTATACTACAAACATATTAGGTTTTATGTTTAAAAATTTTCTATAAAAATCTATATAACTCCAAATTAAAATCTAATCACATATCTAACATCTACTCTTCAAATACCATATGACAAAAATAAGAAAGCTTGAAAGAAATCACTTACCCACAAAAGTGTCACTATTCACCAAGTATTATTTTCTCCCAAATTAGACCACCTCTTGAATTCCTTTCAGTAGAATCTTACTTTAGAGACTATAAAGGCATGATTTGACACTTTAAACTAAAAAACGGTGTGTTTTAAGGCTTGTATAAAAGAAATAAAGAGAGGGGAAAATGGAAAATGGCATCGGCTTTCAAGGAATAAGAGAAAGAAGATGACTTGGTTTCATCTTATACATTGCACACACATACTAACTTATTTATATTAAGATCTTGGATGGCCATAATCACAACACGTGGCAATCGGACGGCCCCAATTAATCCTATTTATGTTTTAATCTTCAAAAATGCAAATTAAATGTTCAAGACCTTCAAAATTAGTTCTTTCAATGCCAAAAATTCTCAAAACTCTTACTAAATGGTCCTTAAAACCTCAACCCAAATTCCAAGGGAAAGTAGGTGAACTATACACTTGTGTAATTAAGAAATTCAGATAAAATATCAAACGACCTCAAAAAATTTTGATTTCACCACCATCAGACTCATTGGAATTTTTAACCTTTAGGTCATACTATTTTCGAGCCAGTTCGGGCATATCCCAATCAGTTTTTTGGCCTGATGTAACTTAAGCCATTATCCACTAGTTCTTGACATGAAATAATTTATTGGTTCAGTGAAAAGTGCTAATTATTTCATTTACCTCGTCATTTTGCCAGTCAAAATTTTATGACCAGTACTCCCCTTTTAGCCACCTCTATAGGACCCAAATGCTCTAAGGGTACTATTCACTCCTCGGGTTACATTATCCTAGGTACTAAGTTTTACAGGCATTACAACTAAAGCTCTTTGCACCTTTTCCTTTCCTTTCTCTTGAGTGGAACAAATTTTCTCTATAAACATAATAGATATTTACTTAGAAAAATTCAAATAAAATTCTAAACTACACCAAACTTGAAATTAAATCAAGAAACATTAAATTGGCATTGAATAACACCTTAAAAAAATAATAGACATCAAAATTAAGCACTTACCACTTTAGGATTACTATTCACTCCACCCTTATAACCCCTAAATTAACCCTTTTCTTGGATTTCTCTCTCTAAATTAGTGATCTAGGATGGTTATTTGCTTGACTCAAGGTGGAAATTTAGGTTGAGAATTGAATTTTAGAGGAAGGAATGGCCATAGGAGGCGTAGGCCAAGAGGTGGGGAAGAAGAAGGAAATTTACCTAATAATTTAAACAAAAATCCTTATATATTAAAGGGACTAAGGGCCTAGATCATGCCACCTGTAAATCCAATGGCTCACATTTTTCCATTACTTCTCATTTTCCTTAGAAATTAATTCTTTCACACTAGAGCTTCATTTAACTCCCTTCTCAATGCCATTAATTCATTAAATACATAACCCATAAGTTCCAAGAAAATCATACTCAAAAACTAAGAGGAACTATTTTAATTAAGCACTTTAATTATCCCCCAATTTTTATAAATTGCTTCTTAATGTCAAAAAAATTCCAATTCTATTACCAATGGCTTATTTAATATTTTTTAGTATCTAGTCATGCTATTTTTAGGTTATTTGAGCACAAACCAAATATTTTTTTTATTCAGCTTACATTAGGTTACTATTCTCGAGACACCTTCGTAAAAACTTCAATTACATTTTTAACCACCTTAATGACTTCATTTTCATTTCAAATTTCACCCAAAATTATTTTCCAATATTTACCTTCATTTTATTGAATTAGTGTGACTCGAGTCTTGAAAAACATTATTCACCCTTTAGGAAAATACTATTCACATATACAATTTTTATCAGTCATTAACCATTCAAATAACCTTATTTTCCTTCCAAAATGTTAACCTAACCTATACATAATATATACTTTTGATCTGTAAAGAAACCCTATTCACCTTTGGAGAGTAACTATTCACAACCCTAAGGTCCACTATTCACGACCCGAGATTTTTGGGTGTTACACATCAAATGGCTTCTTCTTCTTTAGACACTCTAAGTAGGCCTTGGAGTTCCTCTTCCAAAGGTTGGTTTGACCATAATGGAAGTAGGTCCTTTTGAGTCTATCCTTCTCTTAGCAGTAAGCTGCTTACCCCTTCTTCTTAATCTCACATTAGGCCTTGGTAGTTTTCTTCTTCTTCTTGCATTTCTTTCCCTTTTAGGACATAGAAGATTTAACCACCATAACTACCTTATCCTTATTTATAGAAGTTTCAATAGTTTTGAGAATATTGACTAACTCTGGTAAAGTGGTGGACGATTTATTCATATGATAATTAAGGAAAAACTGCCCATAACAATCGAACAAAAGCTACAGAATTAAGTTAACACTTAATTCATGATGTAACGCTCGAAAAATCATCGTTTGGTGAACAGTACCCCCAAGCTCAACACAATGATGTTCAGGACACTAAAGGGCAACTTAGTGGCTGAAAGGTGTTTTGGTCAATCGAACTTTGATCGATGAAAAAGTGATGAAAAAGAATGAATTAAAAATTTTAGAAGAACCAATAAATCATTTCAGGTTAAGAATTGATGAATAATGACTTTAGTTGGGGTTGTGCTAGGACAACTTTGGGAAGTGCCTAAACAAACCCAAAAATATCATACCCTGAAGCTTAAAAATTCCAATGAGTCCATTAAAAAAAGGAATTTTAATATTCTGAGGTCGTTTGATATATTTTTAGAATTTTTTAATTACATAGGTGAATAGTAACCCTAACTCTTGGAGGAGTTTTGGGCTGAAATTTTGTAGGACCCTTAATGAATATAATCAAGGATTTTTAAAATTAGAATCATGATTTTTAGAGGTCTAGAGAAATTATTGTGAATTTTTAGAGTTTAAAATAAAATAGAATTAATTTGGGCCATTCGATCGACAAGTGGCGCAATCGTGGGCATACACTTTGCTAGTGCACCAAAGGGGACATGTGTGCATATGTATGGAATAAAGAAGAACTCTCCTCCTCCCTCCACCAAAAATGGCCGATGCCATTTAGCCATGAAAACCTCTCCATTTTTCACTTTTTTTCTCTCTCCTCCCATCCTAAAATCCCCTAAAATTTATATAGTTCTTGACCTCTATGATCTTTTGAAGTTATTCCAACTAACAAAAGTGGAAAAGGATGTCCAAAAATAAAGATATAAGCACTTAGTGAATAGTGCCTCTTTAGTGAGTATGTGATTCTTTCCAAGGTTTCTTATTTTTCTTAGGGACTATTTAAGGTGTAAATGTTATCCATGAAGAGAGATTTTAATTTGGGATTATGTATAATTTTTTAGGAATTTTCAAAGGTGGAACCCAAATATGAAAGTTTGAGAAATGATGGACAAAGGTGGAGGAAGATGGAATTAGTGGTTCAGGAGTGGCTTTGACATAAGTGGGAGCCCACTGTAAGTGAATTTAACTGAAACATACTTTATATGTTAGGAAAGAATTAGGATTAAAGCTTTAGGTATGTGTATGGAAATGTTGATTGTATGGGTGTTTATGTGGATATGTATATGAAATGCATGCTAGGATGTGTAAATTGAGGATGTAGGATGATATGGATGTGAAAAGGATGTGTAGGTATATGATACATGCATGACTAGGTGTATGTCATGGTATGCCTGTGGATATATGACATGAATGCATAAGATGTAGGATGGCAACATGGTGTATAATATATGAGTGACATGGAAAGAATATAAGGTTGTATGGTTAAATGAAAGGAATTGGTAAAGTATGGTGTAGTGATAATGTATGTAAGGTAAATATATAAGGATATGGCATATAATAATTAAAGTGAAAAATATTAGGTAAAAAGATAGGTTGTTTAAGATTTTAGGCTTTAAATGATGGAGAAATATGTTAAGATAAGTAAAATGTTGGATGGTGTGGATTACTTGAGGATGATGGGTTGAGGTAAAAGGAAAATGAAAGTTTACTAGGAGGTCAGTAAGAAAAGTTACCAAATGAATAGTAGCACTTTGCGTAAAAAGGACCTATAACTGTCTAGGAAATTAACGATGACCCGTAACTATCCCAAAAATATAGTCAGATGAAATAAGTCAATAACTGTGTCTCATTAACATGGACATAATGTAAACAAATATTTGGTAAAAAGGAAAAATGGTTAGTTGGTTTAAATCAGAGCTAGAACTGGAAATAGAGCTGTAAAATTTATTAAAAAGACTAAAGGAATAAATTATAAGATAAGGTAAGAAATTATTAATACACCCATAATGCATAGGCAGAAATTAAAGAAACCAACAAATGGAAATTTTGTGGAACTTAGGATATAAATAGAGATTATAATTAATAAAGACCTAAAGATATGTGTGTGATGTAATCATTATAAAGAATTCCATAAAGTTATATTGAGTAAATTATCAAACAGTGTAGAAAATAAATATTATTATAAATATAATAACAATGGGAGTAAATTACTAAATCTAGGAACTAAGTTATTGTAATATAATGCAAGAAATAAGCAACATAAAATCCATGGAGTATAATATTTTGGGATACATGGAATTGAAGTGAATTGAGTATATATTGGCAGAAGAGAGAAACTAGAACTAATTATAAAAGGAGCTAAAAGACAATCATATGGTATTAATGACAAGAATGGAACTAGAGCTGAGAATATGACAACTTGATGAAACTAAAAGAATATTAAATGGAATTTAACTGATAAATGAATCAAGATGACCACTGAAGATAATATATTTTATTATGGATACTCCAGATAGTGAACCTAAAAGCTGTGAAAGATAATTAAAAAGGAATATGGGATTACTGGTTGCTTATACACTAGATAGATTGACCGGTCAACTAAGGATTAGTAGTTGCTAAAGGCTGAGTCTGAATGGATTTTAACCTATACATAATGGGTGCAACCACTAAGTATTGATTTGAGCCTACACGCTCTGGGTATTAGGAGGCCTACAGGCTGATCCCTGCTACCCACTCATGGGTATTGAGAGGTCTACAAACTGATCCTTACTACCCACTTATGGATATTGGGAGGTCCTACAGGGCTAATCCCTGTTATCCACTAGCTATGTTGTTGTGAAGATTGTATTAGGATATTGGGAGGTC
>CANXYI011250718.1:0-12250 GCA_948208565.1 Hura crepitans | reverse complement strand
TTTCTTCATAATAGATTCATATTTCTTGGGTTCTTAGCAATGTTATTAATCTTGCAATATTCTTGATAAGATTCTTAGATTAACATAGATTCCACAATTCTTGGTGAAATCTCGTTATGTCTTCTATCTCTTAAAGGCTATGAGTTTTTTATTTGATAGTTTTATTTTATGAATTCTTATGAGATTTGAACTTTTTGGTGTAAAATATGATTTTATATATTTTTAAAATTTTAGTTTTGTAATATTGATTTTTAAAAGGAATTTTTGTGAAAGTTTATCAATACTGACAACCTTTCTGTTGTTAAAGTAAGTCATGGTTGATTATTTTTCTTGTTAAAAACTTGTTCTTATTAAGTTTTGATAAGATTATTAATTCTTGTAGGCTTTAAATGGAAGTAAATATTATCTAACTACTTCTTATTCAAAAGATTTATTTTAACACTTCTAGTAAATCATATATTGCATTTTTCTTGTTTATATTTGTTTATTTCAATAAACCTTTAAAGGTGAAAGCAAATCACAATGGACTACTTTACCATTTAAATATTTGAAATCCTTGATGAGGTCTCTAACTTGATAAAGGCCCCATAATTCTTGGTAAAACCTTGATATGTTTCTTTTATTAAATAAGCTTTAAAAACTTCTAATTTTTCTAAATTTGGTTAGTTTCTTGTTTGAATATGAACTTATTTTTGTGACTATGAAACTTTGTATTTTAATTGAATCTCTTCTTATTCATGGATTCCTAGGAATTTGTATTTTTGAAATCTCACAAAGGTTTATCGATACTAAAAACCTTTTAGTGTAAAAGCAAATCATGACTGTTTACTTTTTTAAAATTTTGATGTAAGTAAAGTTTTTTTTCTTGTCTTAATTCTTTTAGGAACATAAAGTTGGAAAGCATAGAATGAAGTTTGTAATTTGGTAGAAAAATTATTTTATGATAAAAACTATTTTTATCTATTCATTAAATGGTAGACTCTCCTTTTATTTCAAGTTGCAAAGGATATAACAATGCAAAAGAAATTTAGAAATCTTAAAGCAACTATGTTTAATGCAATGCTTCTGAAAAGCTTCAATTAGTGTGGAGTGGAATGAATTATTTAAAATTCTTGATGTATTGTAAAGAAACTTCCTACTTAATCCTATAATTAATGGCCATATTACTTAAATGGATAATTATCTAATATTTATGAACAACACGAGTTTTTTTTCATTTGACTCATTCTTATTGACCCTTTTGAACCTTGATACCTTGTTTATCATAATCATTATTCTTGATGGAAATGACCTTCTTTTCTTGCTATCTTACCTTGTCATTATATTTACTTTCTAGAACTACCCCCTTTTGTGATTATTGACTTATTATTCTGATTTACCCCTTGCATGGTACTTGTCATCCCTAATTTTATCCCTTGTTCATTTTTATAAACCAGTATCCCAATCTCCTTAAATTCAAAAGAAACTTTTTTTTTAATGTTTATACCTAATCCTTTTGATTTCTTGAAAAATGATTCCTAATTTTGTGCATTTTTTGTCTTACCCATACTGTTTAGCATGAATATTCACTATTTTGGAAAACTTTTGACCATTTGAATTTTCTACTAATCTAAGCACTTACATTTCCATAATTTCCTAATTTTATTGTCATTCCTTGCAATTTCCATGGTACATTAGTCCATTTTTGTCTTAAGTGTCATTCTCTTATAAATCCTTAGACTACCTTCGGTATAAGATTGATTAAGTAAAGATTTTATAATCACTAGAATTAAAGCCAACCAAATTTCCAGTACATGTCATTCTATTTGTTAGAAATGTAAAAAACTTGTACTGCTTGACCAAATATTTATTAGATCTAACTATTAATTTAACCCTAATATATAATATTAATGGGATTTCATTTTCTTTAAATAAACTTAATTTACTATTGATATACTTTTTTCTAGATTAGAATTTTAATTAGAGCTTTTTGAAGTACACTACTTGTCTTTTTTATCTTAATTATGAAAAATATTATATGTCCCCTTTTTAACAAATCTAGTGTTCGAATGTCATCTTTATTATTAATAGGCAAGAATGGATAGTCTCTATTATATGTACTTTAATGTCTTGTTATCATCTGATGGGTTCTATACTAAGGTATGACTTGAGGAAAATATCTATGTAACTAATATAAATTCTATTACATATAGTCTAAGATGCTAAATGCATGATGGCTTTGAAATTAATGCATTGAGAAAGAATAAATACTTTGCCTTTCCACTTTGATTATAGTTGACTATAAATTCCTCTTATTTGTTAAAGGCCTGATACACTCGAGTTTGAGATTTAACTTATATTGATCAAATGCATAAACTTTATCTTATCATATGTAACTGTGCACATTCAAAATATCTATTCTTGCTATTTAATCAATCTCTTTTAAAAGTTATTCATCATGAAATGAAATTTTCTTTCATGTCATTTTTAATGAATTCTAATAACTTAATATATACACAAAGAATTAATAAGGAAAACTATAACATAGAAGGAATTTATTGGCATTTGGATGTTTCAAGACAAGTGCAAAAAAGTATAAAGAGAAATTTGATAGAACTTAGGTATAAGAGATTTGACTTAGAGGTTTTTCAGTCTTAAAAGTTATTTAGAGAAATACGTTTGTCTAAAAAAAGGACATGTTCAATAATAATAATAATTTGATGATAACTAACAATCATAAGGATATATCACATTGTGTTGCCTTTTCTTATCTAGACATCCTCTAAATTATATCTTGTTGGGATATCTCTAGGCATTTAGACTTTTCCTTGAATTTGCAATTTTAATTCCTTCCTCTATTATGTTTAGTTATGCCATGCCTTATCACTTTGAGAAATGAATTATGACTTAGGGAACCATCCATTCCTTTTGAAATTTCTTTTTTAAAAACCTTAATTATGAAATCAATTTTAAACTTTTACCCCTTGTTTTACCATGTTTAGATATCTTTTATTAGAAATAGACAAGTTTTAACTCTTTATTCTTAGAACACATGATGATTTGCAGTTAATTTGCTTGAAATAATAGATGTTACATGCATAATTAGAGACTTTTTTATCAACTTTTGATTAATTAGTAAATAATTCTTTTGAAGAATCTAAATCATTTAATCATTGTGTATATAGTTGGCTTAGCTTGTGAAAATCTTATAAAACTTTACTTATTTCACCTTGATATAGCACTTATGCTAACCAATGTCTTTAATTCATTCATTATTTTAGTGCATCATGACCGACTCTTATTTTCTTTTGATTGTAGCACTTATAAAACATTTAAACTTATTTGTTTGAATTACTTTTAATATGGAAAAATTAGGTTAAAATAGAAGTCAATAGAGCCGTGCTCTATTTTGATTGCAATATACCATTGTTATATTTTTATGTAATGGTTTGTTGCAATTGTGTCTATCTAAATCATGCATTATCAATTAATGGTTAAGGTTAACAACTTTGGGTGTGTGCACTAAAGTTCCCTTTTGTGTTGTTATTAGGATGTCAATTTTCTTAGGTAACCTCTATGTACATTCCATTGCTATAAAAGAGTAGTGGCAGTGGGTATTTTTTTATAGTTGGGATATTGAGAAATGAAAGTGACATATGATATATTTAGGGCAAACAAGATTTGGTTGAGGTAGGATAAAGAAGAGAAGAAGCTAATTCGAGATTTTGAAAGTCAAAAGTTACAGTAGAGAATTTAATAGGTTCGGATAAAATTTTGAGGTTAGTATACCCATGTTTAGTGCATTATCTTGGAAATGATATATGTATATTGCTGTGGAAAGTATAAAATGAGTATGTGATTTCATTTAAATGTTGACCAATATGTTATGATGAATTGAAATATTGTTAATGAAATGTCTTGCTTATTATACATTAGTCATATGCTTTAAATAATAGAGCAATAAAAATATGCAAAAAGTCACGAGACTATTAGTATGGCCAATTAGTTTAATGTGTAGTTTTGAAACATAATTTATATAATTCTTAAAGAGTTCATACTATGTATAAGTATGATGTCAAACATGAGCTATGTGAGTATTATATGATGCTTATGTGAGTGACAGTGGTATATCTATAATAAATGATGTATATTAATGATTCATAACCATGAAATGTATGTAAAATTGAAACAGTTATAGAATGTATATGGAACATCAAGTGGTAGTTAAGTGAGATTAAGTATATGTATAGAAGCATAAGATAAATGCTACCTTATCTAGTTTAATGAATTGTCGTTATTAGTAGTAGGGCTAAGTATGAGTAAAGGCCTAATATAAGCAAGATTTGGAGTTTTAAGCACACATTAAGAAAAGCATGAATTGATGATGCACCTAAAGTATAATGTGAATATTCTAAGTTGACAATAAGTTATGCTTTAGATAAAACCCTAAAATATGATTATGCCTATACATAAAGTTTATGACATTGAGGTATGATTCCTTCTTATTTTAGCTTATGTAATTAAGCATTAAGATACAATGCATGATTTTTGTGCATCATGCATGACATAAAAGTAAGTGTAATCAATACCACATATGTGTTGACAGTGAACTTGCTTAAGTTAAAGTGATGAAATGGGTATGTAATAAATGTTTACACTTATATGTTGGTAAGATTGAGTCGATAAGTGTGCAATCAATTTATTTTGATTAAGAATGTCATATGTGATAAATGAAATCAGCATGTTTGGGTCTGTGTGAAGTGGTGGCTAAAATACCTATGGCATAAAACCTGAGTGTGTTATGTGTGCTTATGTGATATAAGTGAGTATATATGTAAAATGGTTACTAATATGTGATATGAGTTTATAAAAAGGCGTATGATAGAAATGTGGTAATGGTGTTTATAGTATGGCTGTGATTGAATGGATTCAAGGCATGTAAGAAATTGATTATGCTAATATGATATAGTCTACAATAAAAGCTTATTTATATGCCTAAGATATGAGGATGCTTATATGATTCAAGTAATGAGAATGAACATATAATGCACTAAATGATATATGATTTATATGCTTGCTTTTGATGCATAAGATGTGTGATGATGAGCATTAAGCATTCTTTTTGCCATGAATGATATACAAGTATTATGTATGATATAAAAATAAGTAAATGATAAGATGAGCAAATGAAGTAATGATATTGGCATATGGTCATGACTACTCTAACTTTTATGAGTTGCATGATGATATAAGCAAGCTAAGATTATGTGTATGATATGAGTAAGGCCAAAAAAGCCTCTTATTAAGCAAGTATTATGGTGTTTTTAGCACATATCAAGAATTCATGATTTGTTCATGAATATATGTATCATAAGAATGCAATGTGGATATTGGGATATGCATGTGACTTAATCATAAATTATGAATCATAGCCTTTCATAAAGTTATGCATTATGTTTTACAGTTATAAAGCTTTTATAAATCATGCTAAGAATAAGAAATCTAATAATCATGATATGGCCTATATGATTAGATATCCTATATTAGATTGATTGATTGGTTAACTAGGGAGATATAGTAGCTACTAAGGTAACCACAAGTATAATATTTGGCCTTTAAGCTACCATATCATCCTTCAGGGAACATACAAGCCTTGAGGCACCATATAGTCTTATTATCCAGTTTTGGATAGTTTTCTTTTAGGTATAAGCATAACATAAGCAATATGGACATAGCAATAAAAATTTTGGGCATAACTTAAGCATTATGACATATAAACAATTATGAAGATCTAAGTAAAGATCAAAGTATATTAATGAATAAGCTAAGCATGATGATGATGATGATTGAGGTTATTAAATATGTGTTTATTAGAGCTAAACTTGGTGACCATTAGCTGGCAAGTGTGATTATGTTCTCAGTATGCTTTGATAGTTTTTGCCTATGTCATTATTGTTCTTATGCATCGATGTATAAATATGCATACATATGCACGTGTCGAATATATATGTGTGTGTGTGTGCGTGCACGCATGTGTATATATATTTGTGTAGTACATTAGAATCAAGAAAATGTATGTGTATACGCATCTTATGTAGTGTGAAGTGTCAATATGGTTGGATACTTGATTGTGTATGATTTTATAGTATATAAGTGTTTGATATTATGTTTGTTATGCATGTATATAGATTATAAGAGATTAAATAATCAAAAGTCAGATATAAGAGGTAGTGTATATATATTTTGACATAAGTGTAAGTTAGATATGTATTCTTTTTATGTGTATTATAGAGATGCTGATATGGATATTGAAATGATGCTATGAATCATGGAGTATGGGAATGAGTTGTTTGTTTATAGAAGTGTGTTTTTATAGGTTGATGTTTGGGCTAGTGTTACCGAACAGCTGTTAAGCTATCGAATTTTTAACACAATGATCTCGAACAAAATAATTGAATGAGGTTTTTGTTAAGATCAATTTATATAAGTATAATGTTACGATTTGTTTAGTTTAAAGGATGAAGATTTTATTGGACATAAGTAAGATAAAATTTATTTTAGAGTAAGTTTTAGAAGTCGGTTGTGTGTTGCCTCTCGCTCGTGTTAGATGTATAAACCAGATAAGGGATGTCATATTTAGTGGTATCAAAGCTGTGGTTTAGGTGTTTCTAGGCTTGTGAGGAATAAAGAAATGATGTTTAAGTGCTATCTGTTGGCTGAAAATATTATAAAATGGAAAAGACTGCCAATAATTTACTTTTGTGAACTTCTAGTTGTATGATAAGACAATTGCATTAGACCTCTAAAGGAAGTAGAGATAGAAGTCATTTTGGTACAAACTATTTGGGTTATGGCTTCAGTAAGAAACGTCAATTGATATATAAAAGTTTTTTATCGAAAAGTGATATAACTCTATTACATATTGATGTTACAATAAGGAGTATGACATGAGTGGTTGATATTGCAGTGCTAAGAAGACTATAGGAGTTAAATGCCCCTAGTGTATATGTTGATTTTCCTTGAGATCAAGGGCCACATACATTAAAGCATATTACATAGGGCTAGGTTACACATCATGATACTTTAGCATCATAACAAGAAATTGCATATCTATCTTGCTTTATTAGTTGCATCTATATTATCATTTTTTTTGTGTAACCACAACATTTATCATGCATAAATTAATTGCCCAGATTAAGTAGGGAAAATTGACAAGATACACTAGTATAAAGGAATTATATAAGGAAGAATTGAGACTTTTAAAATAAGGAGTTTTAGTGGTTGAGGGCTGAATAGAGAAAAGAGGAGAAAAGCTAGACTTCTATGTATAGATGGAACCAGTTTTATAGTGCTAGTCATGAAAGAGTGTTGTCTTGATGATCACATAAGCAGGTGATTGGTTGTAAAAGATGTATAAATCAAAGTAGGTTAGTAGAAGCATGGCAATTAAATTGTGAAAGCACTGATCATATAAGCTATGATGGATATTTGATTGTTAAGGATTTATAGATCTAAGTAACATAACAAAAGTGTGAGGGGTTTGTTTTAAGTGTGATGTTTGGTTAATGACAACGGGCTTAGTATTACAAAATAGGCCAAGGAAGATCTTAAGAAGGGAAGATATGAGTTAGTAATGATCAGAAAGAATGTTATTTGTTGACATAAAGCATAAAGGAGCCCAAGGACTTTAACGATGAAATTCATAACTGAATATTTTTAGTTTGCTTTGTTCAAATTAGAATGCTGATAATCTGACACTTAAATATTAAGGAATGAATATTGAGATTTTTATAATTTAGAAAATAAATTATTAACTTAAAGGAATGTAACTAAAGGAAAAGGGAAAGGGATATCATTAAAATAATTAAAAAGAAAAGGGATTAAAGAGTAATATAGTCAATGTATTTTTTAAGTGACTTAAAATTGCAACCACAATTCAAAAAAATATAAAAATAGAGTAAATAAAAGAAAGGAAATAGGAAAGAAAAATCGAGGAACATGTGACACGCCACACCTGGTTTGGATGCTAACCAATCGCCAAGCTCGACTAAGGTGTGCATGTATATCAAAATATTTAAACTCATCTACCCATTTACTTATTATATAACATTCTTAATCAAGATCATTATGTGTGAAAATACAAGTTTTAAAAATCTTTTTCAAACATTGTTACTTATTCAAAATTGGGAATCCTCGTATTGAAAATCTGACAACATAATAGTTATACTGGGCACTATCCCAAATTTTAAATAGTAACCTACATAAAAAATATACACTTCTATAACTCATTCACACAATTCCACTATCTCAATGTGATCCTCTAATCACTCCATAACACACAAACACAATATATGATATCTCAACCTAAATAAGAGATATAACACAGCACAACACGTAATTTCATAGTTTAATATGACATACAAACATTAAAATCCAAAAAGAACATTTAAGTTACAAAATAAATACAAGTTAGGCCTATCCCCTTTACATTTACGTTCGATTGCCACTTATACATCTCAACTATTACATAAAAGAGCTTTACCAAAATAAAGCCTTCACTTTAAGTGTATTAATGTCTCGAGGATTCAAGTATCAAAATGTCCTTATACCTATGCGTCGTAAACAAATGACATGATAAGCGAATTACTTAGTGGTATAATTGAAATAATATGTGCTAAATTACCATTCTTAACATGCCATAGTTATATGACAATCATTAACATGCACATCTATCTAACATATTGCATAACATGCATACAAATGATGATATGCCATAATTAAGATCAATTTGATATACACCACTCACAATCTACTACATCTCATGCAAGCATAGCGAAACAACATGTAAAACATCAATTCATCAATTTAGACCATTTCATATCATACACATTCCTATTTGTTATTTTAAAACAATGACATTTATCATGTGTTACTTATGTTGTTTGCCTTTTTCTTTTTACTATGCCCATGGGGATAACCCCAAACTTATGGATAATGGGATTCTAACTTATGCAGTGGCCTATATTTTGGACTTGATAGCTACTACACCAATTTAGTTGTGCAGTGTCCATCTAGACTTACAAGGCTGCACCCATATATGCTCTTACGGTAGCCCCTATGGGACCTTACTAGCAGCTAAATCTGCTAAGATCCAAAGTTCACAGCATATATATCCTTAAGTGAGACTAAAAGTAAACCTTTGGATCTCATCTAAGAACTAAAATACCCTAGCAGCTATTATATCCCCTAAATGACCAGTCAACCTATCAATTTCTTAGGTTGTTGCATCTTACGGGCTAAAAACCATTATTTTTAGCTTCACCTCATTAAATGAGCTTATATAGTTTTTAATATACATATTTTAGCCGTTAAATGGCTAAAACTATTTATTCTCATCAAAAAAGTCATTTTCAGCATTTATGCCTAATTTAATTTGCATTATGCTGTATTATGCCATATGCAATAATAATCACATTTTCCATCTCATATAAGTATTTTTAGCATGTATTTAACATATACATACTCAAATAAGGTCATAAATTCCATTTAGGTTATTTTATGCCTTTATTTTCATTAATTTCTCAATTTACGACATAATGTACTTCTAAGAACTCTTTTTGAGTTCATTTTGGGTTTAATGCACTTTTAGGTTCCATGCTTCATTTCTTTCATGACATGGATCATGTTCATGTTCAAATATGTGAATTAAAGTATGCAAGCACTATAATTCTCATGATTTATGAAAAATCATATACGTTCCTTATTATAGGCCATACAACTATTCTTGCTCTTTTAGGCATATTTATTGTATATTAGCAAACATTACACATAGACACAATTCAAAGACACATTCATGCACATTTAAACCTTATGGCATTAAAAATTATGGGTCCCCATCACTTTTTGGTAGTTTCAACCATTTGTCCTCTCTTACTCATCCTTCATTAATTAATCCATACTAACATATGCATATATGGTTTTACATATCATCATTTGGCCGCATCCATATCAAGACTTCAATTAACATTGTAATCTTGCTTAATATTCTAAAGGTCATTAGTTCTTCATAAAACATGACTTAAAATGAATTATACCAACATCTATTATACAATTGCTTATGTAACATCCTATAACTCCAATTTAGCACTCAAGAGTACGATCCTTCATTATGACACATGAACCATTCGGCCCATATTCATGAAGTCGCTATAAATTGCACATACCACACATACATCATGCAACCATGATTAATATGCCAAATGTCACATGACATACTCAGATAATGCATATAAAGGCATTTTTCACATAATATGTACATACACCCATCATAAAGGCACATAGTGAGCATGCTATATTCCTAAGGCGTTCTCTTACTTTCATATATTCATAATCATGCTAATTAAGTACATTAACCATAATTTATGCTCATATAACCTCAATTACTCAATTTAGCTATTTATGCCATATTATGTTACATATTAAGCTTTTCATGGCACTTAAAGCATAATTAGCACTTCCACTAAATTTCAATTTATCCCAATCACTTAAATCACACTTAGAGTATAATTAACACTTCCACTAAATTTCAATTCATTCCAATCACTTAAATCACATTAATAGGGTTATTACGTGCTATACAACACATTTAATGCATGACATAAATGGCTAAACACATATTTGGGCATTTAATGTAATTTAGGCATAATATGGAAATTTAGGTTTTCTAATTAAATTCACACATCTTATTCTGATTACACATATTAAGATGACTAAAGAGGATCTTGGAGGTCTGTCTATGCCTTGGTTTTGCCCTTGTAATGGTTCGATTTGGAATTTCCTAACATAAACTGAACAAACCTTCAAAAATCCATAATAAATCAACCAATGGTTCAAAAATCAATCTAAGGCCATTTATCCACTCTTATTCACCCCTATTATCCATGAAATATTTTAGAAGTCAGAAATTCTTACCTAAAAAATTAGAGGTTACTATTTACAAGATTGAAAATTTGTGAAAATCGAGCAACGTTTTTCAATTCTTCCACTTCCTAGATTAGTTTTAGGGTATAAAGTGTTAGAATCCATTACCTCATACACAACAGAAAATTAATAACCATGGATCCTAATAATGAGATGATTTGTCAAAAAAATATCAAAACATGCAGTAAAAGAAAAGGGATTTAGAAGATTTTTACCGTTTATCTTCGAAATCAATTCCTTTCGATTTTTCTTCACACCGGGTTATTGGAAACCATAGTGTTCTAGTATGAAGCACCTCTAAGATATCCGCACTAGAATAAAGAGACAAGAACTCACAAAGAGAAGAATAGAAAAAAAATCCAAAAACCTGAGGCTAGTGGGCAATCGGATTTTTCATAAAGAAGGGAGGAAGCAAAAAATAATTTTTTGTTCGGTGGCTCTTTTTGTGTCCTACTCAAAATATGACTTTAGTAGGGTTTTTATACCCTTTTAATTACTGTTCTAGGTCAATAATTATGGGACAGTTTAACTCTTAAAAGACTAACCTAAGTTGGGCTTTTAATTAAATCAAATAAAGGTCCAAAACTGCTTCTTTCTTATGCTTATGCATTGGGCCCAAAATAGTGTTTTTGGGCTAACTCTTGGATCTAAGTTCAATGCATCGTTTTTCTCTTATTTTTATTTATTCCAATGATATCTAATGCCATTTAATAATCTATAATTTCACTTTATCTCCCATATCCTATAGATGTGTGACCCTATGGGCTTCCGAAGCACGTTGGCAGCATACAGTGAATCAGAGTCCTAGTTAGACTGAGACTCTATGATTTAATCTCATTAAATCATTGTTAATTCTCAATTAATAAATTCACTTAAGTACAGGTTAAGAGAGGTATCTAGCCATGCACCATGACTACCCAAGTGTCAAAAGTTAGTGGTTTGACCATTTGACCCTTCCATATACAGTTACCATGGAATCAACTCCTTTCACCACACTTATCCTGTAACGACCGCCGGTCGACGTCTTATGAACAGTGCATTCGGAACCCGATTGATGTTTCCCGTGGTGCGGGTCATCATTTCGAGACCGATGACTGGCATATTGTTCATAAAACTTTGACGGGCTTGAAAAGGGTCAAAATGAAGGAATTAAAATTTTTAGCAGAACCAACAATTACTTTTAAGTCATAAACTACCAATTCCGGAGATAAAAAAATTTTGAGACCCGGACAGTGAAGACCCGGGAATGTACCCGGATGGTCTCGAAAATGCCATACTCTAAACCTCAAAA
>CANXYI011250699.1:0-24679 GCA_948208565.1 Hura crepitans | reverse complement strand
TGCCTCTTACTTTTAGAAGCTTTGGCTTTAATCTGCTACCCTGTTACCCATGCATCACAAACAGGCAATGGGCTAAGCTTTCGCTTAGTGGTGTAATTACTTTAACTTGTAAAAATCGCAAATGATAACATATTATATATGTTCATAACCAATTTGAGTTTTAAAAATTCACCACATGCATTTTGCATAAGTCATATTCAATATAAACCATTTTGGGTTTAGCTCCACATAAATGCCAATTTTAGTGACTTATATGTTACAAAAGTCATTTTTAATTCTAAAATCATATTCATGCATTTTTTTGGTGTTTTATAAGCCAGCATACACATTCCAAGCATAGACAATGCAATTATTGGCATGTTTATCGAGGCATTATTGAAACATCAATTTACTACCATTGTTTAGACATAATACATCACATGCATAAATTCTTATACTCTAAGCATCATTTATGCCAAAATCACCATTATCAAAAATTAACCATTTGTAGGTTATAAGACACGGTAAAAAGGTCATACCGAACTCATATATTGCAACAAGTAATGACATACTTGTCTTTCAGTCATAAGTGCCATAAAACACATCATAGCTGTCCATATTAGTATTTTGAGGTTTATACACATATGATCACAATAAATAGTCATACGAGTGACAATAGACTTATTAAAGCATTTCAAGACAAATTCTAAGCCATTCAATCAAATTATGTCCGTAGGTCACTTATTAATGCCAATTTAACATACATCTTAATTATGCCATTATTAAGCCATTTTAATCGCTTAATTGATGCTGATATCCATAAGACAACTAAACAAGATTGGATAACAGAATTACTTAGGCTTGAAGGCTCTCCACACTTGAAGATGTGTAACTTAGGCCCGAAGGCTCTCATACCACATAGGTAAGTAAACTTAGGCCCATAGGCTCTCATACCACAAAGGTAACTAAACTTCAGCCCAAAGGCTCTCATGCATATTAGTAAGTAAATCTTAGGCTCGAAGGCTCTCATGTCCATCGACATGTAAATCAATGACCCGTAGGTCTCATACCTATAGGTATGTTAGTAGTCGCTACAATCCTAGTTGACCAGTCAACCTATCCAAACTAGGTTGTCTAACTATATAGGCATTATTAAATATGTTATTATTTGTCGATTTACCCAATTTCACATTTCATTATATTATATTAACATAAAAATCATCATTGGCTGAATGCATCATTGCATGGCCTACACATTTACAAATGACCAACTTAGGCTTATTGAAGTCCATTACATCCGTAGGGTCTATTTCCCATGGTGTGATATCATCAGAATACTCAACATATCTATATGTCACATAAAGACACAATTATCAATGCCAATGTTCATAATACATAAAATTTCTATATTTGCCTACAATTTACCATTTCATACTTCATCATGCATGTTTCACACACATATATCATCATATGTCAAAAATCCATTCTAAACATATCAACATGTTGCATTCAGGCATACATGACATCATTCATGAATAAAACAGCCGCACGCACACTAGCACGCTTTATGATGTAAATAGGCATAATATCACTCATTCACATAATGAGCTCTTTTATGGCATTCTAACACTCAATACATCATTTATACATGATTCAATTCTCAAAAATACCATGGGCATGCATTTCTAGACATTAACATGCAATATGGCATTTTTGGGTTTTCACGTACATAATGCACTTATAGCTAAAAATCACATTTTCACAATTTTCATCACATTCTAGCATATCAAATTATCACATATTATGCATTCAACATGTCATAAGTCTCAAATAATTTTTATAACATTTATTTCAATTTTTACATATTTATTTACATTTATTTTAATTATGCCATATTATACGTAATGCCATAAACGAGTAATTAAGCTAATTTAAAGTGATTAGACTTACTTAATAGAGTTGTACGGGACCCCCGAAGTCGGCTCATGCCTTCTCCTTGCCTCGAGAGGCTCGGGTTGTTGTTTCACCTATGAATTCAAATGGGTAAGAATTTTAAAAAATAATATAATAGAGGTCGAAAAAATATTTTGAGCCTAGATATATACTTTATGACATCCTAGGAACCCGTAAAAAATAAAATTTGTGGAAAAATAAATCTCGGGAGAAAAAGTGTCACTATTCACCTTGGTTTCTTTTCGTCTTTTGTCTCGAAAGACTCTACTGTTCTGGACGAAATTGGTGTCCATGGACTCATCTCAGAATGCTTGTCGTTTTGGGTATAAGATCTCTCGATGGGTTTCTCTAAAGAGAAAGAAATCAAGGAGAGAAGGGAGAAATGAGTGTGTGGGTGGAAATTTGGAGATTTTTGGAGGAGGATGGTGTTGTGTGTGTATGTGTGGATGGATAGAAAAATTTCCCTTTTATAGTTTTTAAAAATATTATTTTTCTTTATTTTGAAAAATTTTTATAACTAATAGAAAAATTAGTTTTCCTCCATTTCTATTCCTAAAATTCCATAAATTCAAGCCCTAAATCTTCTCAAAAT
Source organism: Hura crepitans (assembly GCA_948208565.1). NCBI lineage: Eukaryota > Viridiplantae > Streptophyta > Magnoliopsida > Malpighiales > Euphorbiaceae > Hura > Hura crepitans. The sequence goes on along the minus strand of CANXYI011250699.1, from coordinate 22,155 downwards.
CTCATGCCCAAATTTTGACAATAACCTAAAAAATTAATCCATTTTTTATCCTAAAAATTGGGTAAAAATAGTTCCCGAACTCAAAAAATTTTGATTCTAAAGCTATTAGACTATTCAAAATATTTGAGTATCAAGTTGTAATATTTTCAGATTATTTTGAGCAACTTTTAGTTTATTTTGTGTTTGAGCTTTTCCTGCAGCATTATTTATAAAACACTGCTGTAAAATCTTAATTAGCATTTTTAACCATCCGAATGACTTCAGATTGGCTTCAAACTTTACCCAAAATTCTCTTGAAATTAATACTTCCCCTCGGTATGCTTAGTGCAACTCATGTCTCAGTAAGCACTATTCATCCTAGGAACTACTATTCACGAGAGTCGAATTTTTAGGTCATTACATTTCTTCCCCTCTTAGAAAAGATGTCATCCTTGACATACCTGGTTCAAACAACTATAGGTATTGTTCCTGCATCTGAGCCTCGCTTTCTTAAATAGCCTTTTCCATATCGTGATGTCACCATAAGACTTTCACCAATGGTATTGTCTTCATATGACAAATCTGGCCTTATCTTCACTTTATCAGCATCGAGACATGAAATACATCATGAATCTATTGCAACTCTAAAGGTAAAGCTAGTTTGTAGGCCAACGGTCTCACACATTCTGTGATCTCGTATGGCCCAATAAACCTCGGACTAAACTTCTCTTTCTTATCGAACCTCAACACCTTTTTCCATGAAGATACTTTCAGAAAAACGTTATTGCCAGCCTCATAATCAATATCTCTCCTCTTCAAATCCGTGTAAGATTTCTATTTATCTAAGGTAGCCTTCAGTATTTCTCTGATAATCTTCACCTTTTCTTCAGCATCCTTGACCAAATGCAGTCCCATAAGCTTGTGCTCACTTAATTTGCTCCAACATAAGGGAGTTCTACATCGTCTCCCATATAACACCTTATAAGGAGCCATACACAGACTCGCTTGATAATTGTTGTTGTAGGTGAATTCTGCTAATGGCAAATACTTATCCCAGTTGCCCTTAAGCTCTATGGCACATGCTCAAAGCATATCCTTAAGAATTTGGATAATCCTCTTTGATTGACCATCTGTCTATGGATGAAAAATCGTACTAAAATTAAGCCTAGTGCCTAAAGCATTCTGGAGTTTCCTCTAAAATCTCGATGTAAACTGGGGATCTTTATCTAAAATAATGGAAGAAGGCACCCCATGGAGCCTAACTATCTACTCACCATACAGTTCTGCCAATTTCTCCATAGAATAATCTTTTCTCACTGGAATAAAATGGGTAGACTTGGTCAATCTGTCAACCACTACATAAATAGTATCATGCTTGTTTTTGGTCATCGGTAGTCTAATCACAAAAATCATGGTGATCTAATCCTACTTCTATTCTGGTATTGCTATAGGATGAAGCAAACTAAAAGGAACCTAATGTTCGGCCTTTACCTGCTGAGAGGTAAGGCATCTAGTCGTATAATCAGCTATGTCTCTCCTCATGCCTGATCACCAATAAGCCTTCTTCAAATCTTGGTACATTTTTATATTGCCAAGATACATTGCATATGGTGCACTATGCATTTCTTATAGAATCTGTTATCTTAAGTCCTCTTTCTCTGGCACACATAAGTTGTCTTGATAATACAAATAACTATCTTCCTTGATCTCAAACTTGATAGACTTCCCCTCTTAAGTCATACTTATGATACTCTGAAGTCTATGATCATCTTTCTTTAAATCCTTCACTGTCTGTATCAAACTCAGCTTGACTTGCATCTCAGGCAATAAACCACTATCATCTTACATCTTCAAACTTATATACATTGCCTTCAAAGTTGACATGTGCTTTCTACTCAAGGCATTTGCAACCTTATTAGCTTTCCTAAGATGGTAATCAATAGGGCAATCATAATCCTTAATTAATTCCATCCATCTTCTTTGCCATAAGTTTAACTCCTTTTATGTCGGCAAGTACTTTTGACTCTTGTGGTCAGTGACAACATAGCATTTTTCTCCGTAGAGATAATACCTCCATATCTTTAGAGCAAACACAATGGCTACAAGCTTTAAATCATATGTTGGGTAGTTTTTCTCATGGGGTTTTAACTGTCGGGAAGCATAGGTAACAACCTTGCCATCTTGCGTGAGTACACAACCCAACCTATTTAGTGAAGCATCACTGTATATGGTGAACTCCATCCCTGATACTAGTTGCACTAAAATTGGAGCCTCTATCAACTTGCTCTTAAGCTTGTTAAAAAATTCTTGACACTTGCTGCCCCATACAAACTTCACACCCTTCTTTAGAAGATATGTCATAGGAGTTGCAATCAAGGAAAACCCCTCGACAAACATTTTATAATAACCAGCCAACCCCAAGAAACTCCTGATCTCAGTCGTGTTCTTTGGTGGTTTCCAATCCATTAATGCCTGAATTTTACTAGGATCAACCTTTATACCATCAGTTAAAGCTATATGCCCTAAAAACGCTACTTCCTCTATCCAAAACTCACACTTGCTGAGCTTTACATAGAGTTTCTCATCCCTCAAAATCTGAAGAACTGTCTGTAAATGCCTAACATGATCATCTTTGTTTTTTTAGAGTACACAAGAAGTTGTCTATAAAGACTACCACGAAATAATCTAGAAATGGCTTGAAGACCCTATTTATAAGGTTCATAAATCCTACCGGTCTGTTAGTCAACCTGAAAGGCATCACTAGGAACTCATAATGGCCATATCTAGTCCTGAAAGTCGTCTTATATATGTCTGCCTCTTTTACTCTCAACTAGTAATACCTAGATCTAAGATCAATCTTAGAGAACACACCTGCCCCTCTAAGCAGATCAAAAAGATCATCGATTTGCAGTAAATGATACTTGTTCTTGATGTTGACTTTGTTTAACTATCTATAATCCATACAAAATCTTAGAGAACCATCTTTTTTCTTGACAAACAGAACTGGTGCTCCTCATGGTGAAACACTCGGTCTAATAAAACCCTTGTCCAAAAGCTCTTGCAACTAAACCTTCAGTTCTTTTAATTCCACAAGATCCATCCTGTACGGAGGCATTGAAACTAGTGCTGTGCCTAGCATAACCTTAATGCCAAACTCTAACTCCCATTCTGGTGGCAAACCAGGTAACTCCTGTGGGAAAACATCCCTAAACTTAGCTACTATAGGAATTTGACTTGCTTTTGAAGTCTCCCTGGTGGTGTTAACCACATAAGTAAGATAAGCTTCACAACCCTTCTATAACATTCTTCTGGCTATAGTGGCAGATACTACATTAGCCATATAATATGATATGTCACCCATTATTGTCACCTCTGACCCATCACTAGCTTGTAACATGATCCTTTTCTTCTTGCAGTCCACCATGGCATGCTAGTTGGACAAATAATCCATGCCTAAGATAAGGTCGAACTCATTGAATGGCAATTCAATGAGATCCATTGGGAAAACTTGTCCTTGTACTGACAATGGACAATCTCTATATACTTTGTTCACTATAACATGATGTCCTATAGGATTGCTAACCACCATATCAAAGCTAAGGTCATCTGACACTAACCCTTAATCTAAAACCCATGTAGTGCAAATATAAGAATGTGTCAACCTTGGGTCGATTAGTGCTAAAATAGGTAAATCAAAGATATGAAATGTACCTGCAATAACATCAGTGGCCTCTACCTCTTCTCTAGCTCGTATGTTATACTATCTCCCTAGAGCTCTGCTCTTTAACTTATCCTTCTAACTAGCCCTAGCTCTATTGCTTGAATCTTTCCTGTCTTGCTTTTATATGGGAACATAAGGTTTCATCGGGCAATCCTTTTAGAAATGATCTTTGGAGCCACATCCCCAGCAAGATCTTAGTATGAGTCTCCAACATACACCCTAATGTCTTCGATGGTAAGTCTCATATGCAAGTGTCATAGTATTACCTATTATAGACCTAGGAGCACCTGAAGTCTGAGTCTGTGCTTGGGTCTATGATCTGGATCCATATCCTAACCTCTGTGATCTATCTGATTGCTTGCCCTGATAATGCCTAGACTGACCATTCTTGTGCTTCTTCTCAGATGTGTACTCAGAACTACCTTGTCCTGCCCATGTGATTTATTTTTGAAGTTGTCTCGCTTCCACTTCATCTCCTGTACCATCTCTGAGGTTTGATTGGCTGCAACTAAGGTTGTAAAATCTCAGATCTTCATAGGAGTAACCCGATCCATAATCTCTAAATTCAACCCCTTCTCAAACTTTTTATAGTGGTCCTATTCTGTGGCAACCATAGCCTTCACATATCGGCTCAGATGAGCAAACTCCTTCTCATATTCAAAGATTGTCTTGTGCCTCTGTCTGAGATCCATGAACTTCTGGTCTAGGTAATGCTTAGTAATATACTTCTCCTTAAATTCCTTCAAAAAGAAATCCTAGGTAATGTCTGCAGCTACCTTGTGCTCTGTGATAGCTTCCCACCATTTTAAGGCTTCTTCTGATAGAATGAAAGTGGCACATATAGCATACTCATCCTGTGGGCATTTCAGTTGCTACATAATATGGACTATCTGGTCCAACCAGTACTTAGCTCTACTTAACTCATCTGATTTTTCTCCCTTGAAGTATTTAGCCTCTTCATATATGTCCTTAAAAATGCTGTGCATTAGCTATAGTAGTAGCAACTATCGTAGCAGCCACTGTCGCTTGCTTGACCGACTCCAACATCGTCTGTAACTATATAGGTGGAACTTGCTGTCCAAGTGTAGCATGTTTAACATCACTAGGGGTCACATACACTGGTTGTGTATCCCTTTCTCCCATAGCCAAAGAAGCATGACTTTCCACTCCTTCTTCATCCGTAGGTGTTATGTTACTGCTCACAATGATCATGTGATTAGCTATTTTTAGAGCACAAGGTACAATCAATGTTATACCATACTCATATATTATAAAGAGTAATGACATACATACTTTCAGTCATAAGTGCTATAATGCACCCTATAGTTATCCTTATCAGTAAATTGAAGTTTATACACATAGAATCACATTAAAAAGTCATACGTGTGACAATAATCTTATGCATGCATTTTGAGACAAATTCTAGTCATTCAATCAAATTATGTCCATAGTTCACTTATTTATGCCAATTTAACATACATTTTAATTATGCTCTTTTTAAGCCAATTTAATAGTTTAGCTGATGCCTATATCCAAAAGACAACTAAATAAGATTGGATAATAGAATTACTTAGGCTCGAAGGCTTTCCACATCCATGGATGTGTAACTTAGGCCTAAAGGCTCTCATAGGACATAGGTAAGTAAACTTAGGCCCGAAGGCTCTCATACCACAAAGGTAGGTAACTTAGTCCCAAAGGTTCTCATACCACAAAGGTAAATAACTTAGGCCTAAAGGCTATCATGCCACAAAGGTAAGTAACTTAGGCCTGAAGGCTCTCATGCATATCGACAAGTAAATCTTAGGCCTGAAGGCTCTCATGCCCATTGGCACATAAATCAATAACCTGTAGGTCTCATGCCTATAGGTATGCTAGTAGCCGCTGCAATCCTAGTTGATCGGTTAACCTATCCAAACTAGGTTGTCTAACTATATAGGTATCATTAAACATGTCATTGTTTATTAATTTACGCAATTTAATATTTCATTTCATTATATTAACATAATAATTATCTTTAGCCTCAATGCACCATTGCATGGCCTTTACATGTACAAATGGCCAACTTAGGCCTATTGATGTCCGTTACATCCATAAGGTCCATTTCTCAAGATGTAATGTCATCGGAATTCTCAACATATCAAATGACACATGAAGGCACAATTATCAATGCCAATGTTCATAATATGCAAATTTTCCATATTTGCCTACAATTTACCATTTCATGCTTCATCATGCATGTAACTCACACATAGATCATCATAGATCAAAAATTCATTCTAAACATATCAACATGTTGCATTCATGCATAAACGAAGTCATTCATCGATAAAAACACCCGCACACATATTGGCACGCTTTACGATGCAAATAGGCATAATGCCACTAATTGTTATAACAAGCTCTTTCATGGCATTCTAGCACTCAATACATCATTTATGCATGATTCAATAATTAAAAATACAATGGGCATGCCTTTCAAGACACTAACACGCAATATGGCATTTATGAGTTTTTATGCACATAATGTAATTTTAGCTTACTATCACGTTTTCATAGTTTTTACCACATTCAAACACATCAAATCATCACATAATATGCATTTAACATGTCATAAGTCTTAAATAATTTTTCTAGCATTTATTTCAATTTTTATGCAATTATTAATATTTATTACCATTATGCCAAATTTCACATAATGCAATTAATGGGGAATTAATCCAATTTAAAGTGATTAAACTTACTTAATAGAGTCGTATTGGACCCATGAAGTCAGCTCACACCTTTTCCTTGCCTCGAGAGGCTTGGGTTATTATTTCACTTATGAATTCAAATCGGTACGAAATTAAAAAAATAATATAAAATAATTTAGAGGTCGAAAAAATATTTCGAGCCTAGATACATACTTTATATCATCCTAGGAACCCGTGAAAAATAAAATTATGAAAAAATAAATCTCAAGAGAGAGAAAGTTACTATTCATTTTAGGTTTCTTTTTGGTGTTTCTTTCAAAATACTCCGCTATTCCGGACGAAATTAGTGTCCATGGACTCATCTCGAAATGCTTATTATTTTGGGTATAAGCTTGCTCGGTGGATCTTTCTGAGGAGAGAGAAATTACAAGAGAAAGAGAGAGGGAGAGTGGGCAGAATTCTAAGGAGAGAAGGGAGGAGGATGGTGAGTTGGAGAGAATTTCTCCTTTTGTAGTAAAGAAAATATTATTTTTCTTTACTTCAAAATTTTTTTATAACAAATAGAAAAATCAATTTTCATCTATTCTTATCCCTAAAATTCCCTAAATTCAAGCCCTAAATTCTCTTAAAATCTCGTGCCCAGATTGCGATAATAACCTAAAAAATAATCTATTTTTGCCCCAAAAATTGAATAAAAATAGTTCCCAAACTTAGAAAATTTCGATTCCAAAGCCATTGGACTATTCGGAATATTTAAGTATCAGATTGTAATATTTTCGGATTATTTTGAGTAACTTTTAATTTATTTTACTGTTCAGCTTTGCCTGCAGCACTATTTATAGGACAATGCCATAAAATCTTATTTAGCATTTTTAACCATCCAAACAACTTCAGATTGGCTTTAAACTTTACCCAAAATTCTTTTGTAATTAATACTTCCTGTCGGTAAGCTTATTGTGACTCGGGTCTCGAAAGCACTATTCACTCCGGGAAGTACTATTCATGAGAGTCGAATTTTTAGGTCATTATACTCTCTTTATGGCTTAGTCCATTACCCATTATAACTTCATAGAGGTATTCAACCTCACTATGTATAACACACCAAATCATTTATTCATTATTTGGTAGACCTTAGGTTAACCACTACTCTTTTTATCTGCCGGGGTTCCTTTAAATTTTCTTTTAGTTTCCATTACCTTTCTTGTAGCATTATTTGCCTCCACATTTGATACTCTAGTTCACGGAAGAGTATACTAACTCCTTATTACTTCTTATCTATTTCTTATTCATAATACTGAGCCATACTTCATCTCTCCTCTCTTAACTGAAATTTTGTTGACTTATAATCATTTTATAGTCACCATTCAATATGAAGGGTTACTACACTTTCTCCTTTCAAAAGTTTCTATACACTTTTGCATGAATATCCATACAGTTCCATCCATACAATCCACTAAGCTTGTTACTTTTCATCATAATATTATTGATGTCCATATATGTTTTCATTAACAACACTAACTACCTCAACTTAAGAGGAAGAGGGTTATATAAAGTCATAATATCATTACTTTTGCCGACTCTTTCCTTTTACAGAGAAGTTCACATACTCATTTCACCAGTTGTTTACTAATAACCTCTACTTTCTAGCAGTGTAGCAGTTATCCAAACATCCTAAAATTCCTAAGGCACTCATGCATTACTACCTAAAATCGTCTAAACCTGCTCTGATACCACTAAATGTAACACCCCTACCTATTTTATAGGAAAATAGGCAAAAGATGTTACTTCCTAGAGGTCATCCATATTTGGATTTCCTTTAACAACTTTTATTTAACTTTTACTAATGTTTATTCTATTCAGTATAAAAATTTTATTTAACAAAACCAATGATTTTCGGTATAGCTCTTAAGCATATGACATTCATATGCCTGGTCTTATAGCCAAATATCAGACCAAGCTATTGTCTGTAGCAATAAACTCTTTTCTACCTATTATTTATTAGCCCATTAACTGTCTAAGCATAATATTACCCAATGACCCACGGTAACATGCATGAGTGCCTTTATCCACTAGAAACATATCTTTAATTTGAAAGGTATCATCTTACCTAAACAGTCTTCGGTTACATTGCTGGTCACCTTACAATTCTAGTTGAACTTATTACCTATGCATCGGACAATTGATACACTGAGTATACACTCAGTAGTGAATTTAACGAAACTTGCATTGTATCATAAACTCATTTATACACACAACCAAACATCTAATAATAAATTAATTAATAACCATGTCATTACCTGTAGACTTTCCTTATCATCTTAAATCTATATTTTTTTGTTGCTCTCATGTACTGACTCTATGACTAGTTACAATAACAATAGTTAAGAATATATATTGAGAATACTTAAAAGTTACTTTTATTACATCTTATCAACCATTAACTTATATTTTTGACAGTTGTTCTATTTTTATTTCCTCATCGTACTTGAAATTCCATATGTATGCTTTCATTCAATATTTCTTTGTAACTCGCGTTTAGATGATTTAACAGCTTATTTCATCATTACTGAATTGCCCACACTGTTATCATCCTTACCATTTTGACACTTAAGGTGTCTAATGTCATATTTAAGTTATATAGTCGGTTCAAGGATTTCTTATGATGGTTTTACCCTTTTTCACCTATCCACCTCTATATGCTTCTATTATCTATCTTATCACATAAATCATTTACATCTTTTAGGATTTATCCCAAAATTATTTGTGTTTACCAAGTGTCTTTTTATAGCTTATCTTTCATACCTATTGATTTTACTTACAGTTTGTAACACCCTCTACATATTCCCGAATAAAACAGACAAGGAGCACTACTTCCCAGTAGGTCACCCATCCTTGGATTTTCCCGGGGCTCACTCATTTAACACTTATAAAACTTTGACCAACTTTGACTTAACTTGCCCACTCATTGTTTATCTCTGTATAACCCTTCATTACCACTTATTTTAGTCTATTAAAACACCATATTATGACTATTAACCGTTTATAGAAAATCAGGCAGCATAATGGCTACTCGGGCAAGAAACCAAAAATTTTCCTGCATGAAAAACACTTCTAAAATAGTTTTCATCCATAACATCCCTCCTAGACCCTTCTAGTTCCCCAAAACTAATATCAATCATCAACACAACAATACACAAGATCTCAAACCCATAGACATACAGACATAAGCATGTATCTTCATACACATCAGAAGCCAAGTTTATATAGCCATTTATTGTTACTAACTTAGTTTTATATACTTTACACACACGACTACCTCCACATTTACTATAGATGAGTGACTATCTAGAAAACCAAAAGAGTAACAAAACTATACCTAAATGACTCCGGGGCAATTACACTGGCTCCTGCTGAAGTTGGACAGCTAACAAGCTATGGCCTGTATATCGAAACACTGACACACTGAGTATAAACTTAGTGGTGGAACAGATAAAATAAAGTATGTCAAATATGCAGGCACACATATGAGTTAGGTATACACATACATAGATACATCATTCCGTATGGTCATGTAATATATCAGACTAGATGCCAGTTGCCTTATTTAGTTATTTCTGGTTCTTTTATCAAGTTAAAGTCCATATATTTAGTTCATGATTAAGTTCAGTATAGTTTAGGCCCATAATAGACAGACGTCACTTTAAGACACCGGATAACGGGATCTATCCTATGTAGTGGCCCACATTTTAGACCTCGGTAGTTGCACCTACCTTGCCCGATAGTAGGGATTAGTCTGTAGACCTCCTAATACCAGATTGGCAAATAGTAGGGATTAGTCCATAGCCTCCTAATATCTATAAGTGGGATAGTAGGGATCAACCTGTGGGACCTTTTAATACCCTGAGTCATATCTCTAAAGCATCACAAGTGGATAGCAGGGATTAGCCTCGTGGGACCTCCCAATATCCATAGACATCAAATGGGCAGCAGGGATCAGTCCAGGTGGACCTCCCAATAATTGAGTGTGTAGGGTTCATCTCAGAACCTTGGTGGCTGCACCCACCACATCCAATAGACAACAATGGCCTCGAGAGGACCAAACTACCTAGCAACTACAATTCCCTAGTTAACTAGTCAATCCATCCAGTGGGTGTCTAATTGATGGGCCAATTTACTATTTATTGCTTAATTATGTCATCAATAATCATTTTTACTATTATTCATATCAACTATGCCATTTAATTACTTAGCACTCCACAATTCACACAAAATAGTATTTTTAGTCTATCGTCGTAAATTTACTATTCATTTGGTCATTTTACAAGTACATTACTATTCATTTGGTTAATTCTTAATTTTGTGTCCTCTATAGCATTCAATATACAAATCCAATCTCTCTAGTTCTTCCATCGCTCTTTCACATAACATCACATGAATCATATTTCACAACCATGCCACTAATGGCACACCTATAAACATCATTTCCTTAGCCATTACTTATGAACACCTTTCATGCTCAATTTGAGTCATTATTTGTCAAGTTTACATGCCATACATCTTGGTACCATTACTCACTTTCAAACAAGGTTTATACACTCCATTTACATACCATTATCATACCTAACGTACCATATGCATAACTACACATACCATTTGGCCACACTATGCATATCCCTCTACACCTAATTTCTTTTCCCAATTTTTATGCACAATATATTATTTTGACTTTATTAACATAACTATATCATTAGTTTCACTTAATGTTATGCCTAACAGCACAAACATACATTTTCATACACCAAATATGCATATTTTCATGGCAAAACATATGACATACTCAATTTAACTCTATTCCACAAACCTAGGGTGTGAAAACACCCTTTTCTCCACCACTTGGAGGCTTAACTTGGACTTCTCCTTCACTAGCTCCTTTTTGCCTTAAACATACACAAAATGAGCTTAGAAAAATCCTCAAAAATTCTACACAACTTCAAATGAAAATCTAAAACCATGGCTATTCTTAGAATACCCCAAACTATCTAGAACAAAAATAAAAATTTAATTAAAATCACTTACACAAGGTTTTGACACTATTCACCAAGGTTAAATTCCTCTCTTTTTAGCCTCTGATTTCACTTTTTGTCAGAGGAATTAGCTTTAGGAGATTGCAGAGGTTAAGATCTTATGTGGGGTGTGAAGTTAGTGGTGAGAGGAGAGAGAAAATGAAGAAAAAAGAATAAAGAAGAGAGAAAAATGGTGTCGAGTTTTTTCGTTGAGGGAATAAGGAGAAAGATGATGGGTTCACACATGTGACCATGTGTAGGCCTTTATATAAGGGTAGGTGGGTGGCCCCAATTGTGACACACGGCAATCTAATGACCTGTTTTCTCTCGATTTCTTTTTAAACTTCAGAAATTTATAGAAAATTCTTTGGACCTCCAAAAATACTCATTCTAGTTTTAAAAATCCTCGATTAGTATTGTGAAGGCCCACGTAAAATTTCAAATCAAAATTCCACTATTGACTTTTTGACACTATTCACCTGCTAGAATAAAATATTTAGAAAAAAATACTAAACAACCTTAGAAAATTAAAATTCCTTCTTTATAATGTTCATTGGAATTTTTGAGGTTCAAGGTATGTATTTTCTGGCCCATCCGGGTACGTCCTGGGGCTGTCTCGGCACAAATTCATTTTATCTCCTTATACACTAGTTCTTGACTTGAAATGATTTATTAGTTCTGCTAAATTTTTAAATTCATTTATTTTACCTATTTCCAGGCTAGTCAAAGTTTTATGACCAATACGCCCTTTTCTGGTCTCGTAAGGGTGCCTTGCACTACAGGGAACATCATTCGGGCCCAGAAGGTATTGTTCATATAACTTTGACTTACGGGCGTTACAAAGGTCGTTCCAATTATTATACTTAAGATACCAGTCCTTTTATTAATGTCATTAATTTCATTTAAGTTCCTCAGTTATTCCATTTATAACCCCTAAAGTTTGGGAAAAACTCCCAACCACTGGATATCGAGAATCGTGTTATTTAGTGGCCCCCATTTTGGGCCTTTGTAGTTGTACCTACTTGGTTCGAGAACCGGACAAATATCCTTCAGTACAGTGGCCTACATTTTGGACCTTAGCATATGCACATGCTCTTTATCTAATAGTAGGGATCAATTCCTCAAAACCTCCTAATATCAGAATGGTAGATAGCAAGGATCAGTTTGTGGACCTTTCTATATTTGCAAGGGGGATAGCAGGGATTGGCCCTGTAGGACCTCCTAATGTCCCAATACATCTCATTATGATCAACATATCATATGGATAGCAAGGATCAGCCCTGTGGGACCTCCCAATATCCATAATCAACTAGGTAGCAGGGATTAGTCTGTAGACCTCCTAATACCTAAAGCGTGCAGGCTCAAATAATGCTCAGCGACTGCACCCACCATACATAGGCTAAAATCTATTCAGACCTAGCCTCTAGCAGCTTCTAATCCCTAGTTGATCGGTCAACCTATCCAGTGTATAATTAGCCAGTGGCTAATATTCCCATTATTTCATTTTTACAATCATTCCTCATTAGTTTCATTATCTGGATATCCATAATGGGAACATCATTCTTATTTTATTAGTCTGCTAGTTTATAATTTAAACTATTACCCAATGAAAATTATTTAAACTCTTACTCAGTGTTAAGATTTATATAATTTTATTGAGTTATTATAGTGTATAGAGAGAGAAAATTTAAACAAAAGCAGAGGGAGGAGCCATGGGAGGTGTCATTGGCTTTTCTTGGCTTAAGGGAAGAGATGCCTTTTTTCATCCAATACATATACACACATGTACATTTATATGTATTAGTAAGGCGTATGACCCCGATCGCGCCACTTGTCAATCGAATTGCCCTAATTGATCTTATTGTCTTTTAAATTTTAAAAATTCCAAATAATTTCTCTAAACCTCCAAAAATCATGATTTATAATTCTTGGTAATGCCCATTAAAGGCCCTACAAAATTTAAGTCAAAATTCCTTCAGGAACTAGGGTTACTATTCACTCACATAAATTAAAAATTTTGAATAATTATCAAACGATCTCAGAATATTAAAATGCCTTCATCAATAGACTCATTGGAATTTTTGAACTTTAGGATGTGATATTTTTAGGTCCATTCAGGCACTTCCTAGAGCTGTTTCGGCACAACCTTAACCGAAGTCACTATTCACTAGTTCTCAGCTTGAAATGATTTATTGGTTCTGGTAAAATTTTTAATTCATTCATTTTCATCATTTTTTGATTGGTCAAAGTTTGGTTGACCAATACCCCTTTTCGGCTACTATATGGCCATTCAGTGTCCTAAATGACGTTGTATAAGCTAGGGAGTACTGTTCTCAAAATGGTGATTTTTCGGGCGTTAGAAATATGTTGTCCCATTTTATTTTATTCAATTTTGTTTGTCTTATTTTTACATGTTATTTATTTATTTATTCATTTATTTTTTATTTTTTTCATTATTTCTTTATTTCATGTCATTTTTTATTATTTATCATTTTTATTGATTTCATCATTCGTTTCGTACTAACATTATGTTATTATTATGATGCGAGTTACATGAGATCTATTGGGGTTTTAATTAATGTCTTTTCTCCAGTTTAACATCTGGTGAATTTGAATCCTTTTTGTTATTTTTCTCCCTTTATTATTTTATTTATTTATTCTATCTAACCTTTATTTTCTTTTTAATTTTCTTTTTTTATTCATTTCTATTCTATTTTTTATTTAGTTAGAATGTATTCTAGGCAATTTCAATGTATTTTTTATTTTTCTTTTTGGTTAGAATGTATTTTAGGTAATTTTCATGCAATTTAATTTTCATTCTAATTATTTTCCTGTATATTCCATGAATGTTGTAATAGGTAGAAAATGATTTTTACACTTTATAAAAAATAACCAAATCATTTTATACTTAATTAACTGGTATTTTCTTAATAAAATGGGTTTTGATTTTTCCTTAATAAAAGACAAATAATAAAATCTGTTTTCAAAAATTGACATGCGAAAACCAAAGTTCTCACAATAATCAATTACCCGATTTCATATATGTCATTATTAATTTGAAGCACTTTATTTATTTCTACAAATATGTTTTATTATACTTTTATGTGAATATATGCTTTTTTTTAATGGTAAAACCTACTTGAGAAAAAGGATAAAATTATAAATTTAATTTAAAATTCCATATTAACTAGAGGTATAAATAAGAGTAGGGTTTTAAATCGCTCTAGTTTTGGCCCTATGAGGTATTTTCCAACTCTAGTTGGCCAGTGACTCTTACCTCATGGTGCCTAACTCACTTTTTCTAGGCTAGTTAAATAGGAATGACTTAGGATTCCTCTAATTTCTTTCTCATCTTTTGAGACTCGAGGAGCGAGATTTAAGTCGAGTCTTTGGTTGTTTCAGTTTGACTAGCCTGGAAAAGGAAGGGATACGAACAATAGGCTCCTTAAACTTGTTTCTATTACAATCTACAAGCATTGCAGCGCCTCTCGATAACAATTGCTTAAGGATGAATGGTCCTTCCCAATTTGGTTTGAACTTTCCCCTCGGATTAGTCAGACTTGGTCTTATTTGTTTAAAGACCATTCCCCCTTTTTTTAACTTGTGATTCTTCACCCTTTTACCAAAAGCTTGTGCCATCCTTTTCTGATAAACTTGATTATGATAGTTAGCCCTTAATTGCTTCTCATTTAACATGTTCAATTGTTAAAACCTTTACTCAACCCAAGCTACTTCAAGAATATCTGCTTTTAGATCCACTCTTAATGACGGGATTTCAATATCTACTGGGAGTACAACATCTGTCCCATATAACAAGGAAAATAGAGTAGCATCTATTAAAGTCCGAATAGTTGGCCTATAACTCTAAAGAGCAAATGGAAGTTTATCAACCCAATCTTTATAAGTCATAACTATTTTAGCTAGGATCTTTTTGGCATTTTTATTTGTCATTTCAATTGCCCTATTTTCTTGTAGTATATAAGGAGAGAATTTATGGTGCTTTATCTTATATCTTTGTAATAATACTTCTGTCTTAGCCTAAAATTGGATACCATTATCTGAAATTATATGGTGTGGGACCTTATATCTGTAAATTAAATTCTTCTCTATGAACTTTGCCATCTTTTTTGCCCCTACCTTTCTAAAAGATTCTGCTTCGACCCATTTTGAGAAATAGTTGATGGTTATGACAATAAGACGCCGCCCATTTGATGCTGTTGCATGTATATTTTCAATTATGTCTATCCCTAAGCATCAAATGGCTAAGGAGATGATAGACTATATAGTTCTAATAGTGGTACATATCTTAAGTTCCAATACTGCTAACACTTATGGCACTTTTATACATACTTTAAATAATCATGGTCTATAGTAAGCCAAAAGAACCCTTAGTGCATAATCTTTTTGGCTAACTCTAAACCGTTCATATGTGTGCCATAAGACCCTGTATGTATCTCTTTCATAACCCATTTTGCTTCTTTCTCTTCCAAATAATAGAGCTAAAGACCATCTACTTGCCTTTTATATTAGACCTCGTCTATAATAATGAACTGAGTTGATAGTTTTCTCAACACTCTTTTATCTCTGTCTGCAGCTTTTTCAAGGAATTCCCCATTCTCTAGATAGTTCTTGATATCATAAAACCATGGTTTATCTTCTTCCCATTCTATTTTCATTTTCTACTCTGTCTCATAGCAAGGCCTTTTTAAGTTAGAAATAAGTACTAGTTTCATGACTATTCCCTTTAGATTTCCCATATAAGACCAAGGTGGTTAACATGTCTGCTAGTTCACTCTTATCTCTGTGAACTGGCAAAAGGTACAAATCTCAAATTGTCTACTGATGAATCTCAAGTGGTTTGCATAAGGCATCAATTTCTCTTCTTTAATGGTCCATTCTTTATTGGTCTGATAGACTACCAAAATAAGTCTCCAAATACCTTAACTATCTTTGCACTGAGGTTCAGTAATGCTTTGCGTCCAAATATGCAAGCTTCATACTCTGCCATGTTATTTGTAACCTTATACCTCAACTTTCTAGCTAATGGTAGTTTCTCTCCCTCAGGTGTTATTAGAATTACCCCTACTCCTGCCCTTTTGATATTTACTGCCCCGTCGAAGTACATTTGACACCCTTAGACTATGATTAGGTTAAATTCTTGTCTGGGAATTTGAACTCCAATGACTCATCTTCTAGTGGATGGCTTCCTAAGAACTTTCCAACTGCATCCCCTTTTATGGTCTTTTGTGTCATGTACTAGATGTTAAACTCTTAGAGCAAAAGAAGCCACTTACTCATTCTTCTTACCAAAGATGGAGCTATATGGAGATATCTTAAAGGATTGTGCTTTGATATTGCTTGAATTATATATGATTAGAAATAATGCCTCAGTTTCTTTGAAGCCCATACCACTACTAAACAAATTTTTTCAACTTCTATATACTTGGCTTCATAAGGAAGAAATTTCTTACTCGGGTAGTAAATTGCAAACTCAAACCCAAATTCATCCTTTTATGTTACCATGGCTTCTACTGAGCTTTCTTCAATAGATAGATAGAGAATTAATGGCTTTCTATGCCTTAGCAATTGCGAAACTAGTGGATTTATTAGGTATTCCCTAATAGTGTCAAAAGCCTTCTGACAGTCATCATTCCACTTGATTGATTGGTTTTTTCTAAGAAGCATAAAAATGGGCTCACATATGCTGGTGAGCTTAGCTATAAATTGGCTGATGTATTATATTTTACCTAGAAATCCCCTTATCTCTTTCTCTTTCCTTAGAACTGACATCTCTTTAATAGTTTTAACTTTATCAGGGTCTACCTCAATCCCTCTCTGATGCACTATATGCCCTAAGAGCTTACTTGAATTTACTCTAAAGACACATTTCTTAGGATTCAGATGCAGATTGTATTTATCAATATGTTAAAAGAACTTTTCTAGTGCTTCAAAATGTCTTTCCTTGGTAGAAAATTTGATCATCATGTCATTTACATAAACCTTTATTTTGTGAATTAGTTTATCCAAATTATTCATGGCCATCCTTTAATAAGTAGCTTCGGCATTTTTCAACCTAAAAGGCATGACTCAGTAGCAAAGTTTCCCTATTTAGTGATGAAGGTTGTCTTTAGCTTGTTTGCTATATTGTTTAGAATTTGATTGTAACTGGCATATCCATCAACAAAGCAATACATTTTACACATTGTTGCATTGTCGACTAGAATATCTTTGTGTGGCAATGGAAATTCATCCTTAGGGCAAGCTTTGTTTAGATCCCTATAATCTATACATATCCTGACTTTACCATCTTTCTTGGCAATAAGTACCACATTAGCTAACTAGGTCGGATATTGTACTTCTTTCAAGTACTTGGCTTTGACTTGTTTGTGCACCTCTTCTTTTATTTTCTCTATCCATTCTGACCTCATTGTCCTCAGTTGTAGTTTCATCGATTTTACTTTTAGGTATGTATAGATGGCATGTTCAACTATCATCCTATCTATCTCGAGCATATCTTTATAAGTCTAGGCAAAGACTTTTTTGTATTTTTCTAATATTCTCTCGAATTTTATCCTTTCTTCAAGAATTATATTAGATGCAATTAAAATTTCTTCAGGGTTTTCATTAGTACTAAGATTAAATGAGGTAGCATTGATTGAATTAATGTTAAACATATGTGTGTCATGATTATTATTATACATGATGTAATTAGATGAGAAATCACAAAAATAAGCAAAATCATTCATCTTATTAACAAAAGAATTGGAAACATCTTTATAAAAAAGTTTAGGTACATATAAAATTTTAGAAAAATCTTCTAAAGGGCTATCTTCATTTATCTTCTTCTTCTCCTTGCCTTAAAGCATGACAGTGGTTAGAATTTCTTCCTTTGGTTTGATCTCTAGGTCAACTAGTTTGGTTATGATATCTTCATCCTAAAAATCTAAGGTGGCCTTGACTTCCCCTACAGTCCAATCAAACACATAACTGAAAATCTCTAACCTAGGTATGATCTTCCCTTTTATGATAGTAGGCTCTAACTCTCTACAGTAATTGATATTCCCCTCATCCCAAACAAAACTCTTTTTTAATGACAGGACATCTTTTTTTGTCTTCTTTGGCTCTGAAGTCTCTACAATATAACTTAACCGTCTTTGATCCTTTTATCTTTTTGGTTGTATAACTAAAACTAATCCATACGAATCACATCCTAAATCGGCACTCGGTAAATAATTCATCTTTTTAAGCATGTTCACCATTTTGGAATCATCTTCTTCTTTTTCTAAAAAATCTTAGCTATATGGAACGTATTGAAGGGCTAGTAGGCTATTTCAAACATGAAGACCTAATTCCCCCTCACAACCCATATGGTTACAATCTCACTATTATGGGGGATTTTCATCATTTGATGTACCGTTGATGGAACCCCTTTTAACTTATGAAACCATGGGCTTCCTAAAAGTAAGGAGAAATTCACATGGATATCAAGCACTGCAAACTCCACATCATTAATGACAATCCTTATTTTGACCTTATACTTGAAAGTTCCATATGTTTACCTCTTAGTGTTGTCATAAGCCATGATGGTGAGTTTAAATTGGGAGATCATCAAGTCTTTAATTTTGTATGCAACTACTACTTTAAGGGGGCACACATTAATTAATGAACCATCATAAACCATTATGCATGCCATGTGCTTGCCATTAACCTCTACTTTGATGTATAAAGGATGATTATGATAACATCCTTCTAGTGGGAGATCTATATATAAGAATTTAACTACATCTTTTTCTTCCTCTTTTACCAGTGCCACTAGTTCAAATATTGATATGGTAGTTGAAACTATTGCAACACATAAGGCACTAACTACTTTTTATCAATGTGAGGGGGATTATCATAGTAGATCCTAAATTGAAATCTGTGCAGGGTTTTTTTTTCAGCTATTTCATGGCTGCATCTTTTTTTTCTGTAACTGAGGGAATTGGCTTTTTTTTTTTAACTTCTGGCATTACTCGATTACTCTGGGTTATTGCTTTAACTTTTGCTTCCTCTATTGGCTTCTGCTTGGAATCTGAATCAATCTATAAATCTTAGACCTATTCTTTGGCTCAATTTCATTATCAGTAACCCATATGTCTGTCACATAAATCGAACCTTGATGAATTAGTATTTTTTTATGAACATGCAAATTTAATCTGACATCTTTAGCTTTCTACTCATCTCTAAAACTCTAGACCTTTATCTCAATAAGTATTCTATGAAGGTCTCATTAGGTTTTTGCTTAAGTTGCTTGAGGTCTTTCATGATAAGCTTTATATGAATGCTACAGTTATAGTGGTTGATGAAAGCTTCGATCACTTTTTCCCAATCTTCTTTAACCTTTTTCTCTAGCCTGTGATACCAGTTAATGGCTCTCTTTTGTAGTGTAAGGCTAAAATAAGCTACCTTCTATTTTGTGTTGAGATCTATGCCCCGTATTACTGTAGCATACTACTTAGCATATGCTTTTGGATTAGTAGTCCTATTAAACTTAGGCAATTTTGGCATTTTGAATTTAAAGGGCAGAAACTCCTCAAATTCTAAAGTAAGTTCATTTGGATCTAACCTTTTACCAAAAGGGATAAGTTTAATCATTGCCTCTATTTTTTCTTCTAGTTACTTTACAACATCATTTTTAACTCTATGAGGTATCTCTTTCTTCCCACTTTCATCGTCAGAGTCTTCATAGAAATTAAACTCCAAAATGAAAAAATAAGGCCCCTTTCACCTTTTCTCCTAAGTTCTCAACTTCCTTTTTCATACCAATTCCCCCAACAATGGCTATTAACTTTTTAGTAGGCATGGCCAATAGTGCATCAATAGATGGTGTTGAATCAAAAGTAGAAACAACCCTAGCTATTGCTCTTGCAACCATAGATATCATCCTCCTTTCAAATTCTTCAAATTTCTAATCCATTTTGGCTTTAAGTCTTGAGTAAAAGGGCTACCTTCTCCTTATCTTGCCATATTTGTTAGATTGCATGTGGTAGGGACGATCTCTCATTGTATTATTTTTTTATTTGACCTACGTACCTATGTGGCTCGAGGATTTATGATGGCTACAAAATAGAGGGTTAAAAGTGATGAATGAAATGCAAAAAATGCATGAAGTGCATATGCATGTTAATGTGTACAACAACATCCACAAGAAAGAGCCTTCCACTTTTATCACTTTCCACACATGAGGTCAGTGTGTTCTTTCTTAGAAAAGCTTACCTATAAGACATTGAGAGGCCCAATAGATTTGAATAATGAACAATGGATAGCTGAATATTATTTCTTTCTTTTTTTTAAAAAAAGTATGTACGATATTTAGCCCACATATGTTGGATATGTTCAATCAAACCAAAATGCATGGTCTAGCCTATTCTAGTTAAAAAGGCCAAGCCATATTTCACATATATTAGCCTACATAGCACATAATGTAGTATTAACTAAAAAACCCAGGGGAAGTTGTTATTAGTCATTACATAGGCTCACGGTTAGGTAGCATAAGTTATGGTTATCCAAGCACGGTCCTTCCACAATAGGTCTATCTCATCATGAGCATACAATCAATTGGCTCACCATTTAATATACCTCATAGGTATGAGGCTTGGATTTGATGCCACCTCTAATAGTCCCTCAAATTGAATGAAAATGGGTTCATTCTTCAAAATGACATCAGGGTAAAAAAGGATGCTTAACTTATTCAAAGGCTCTAGCATGTAATGCAATTTTTTTAAAAAAATATTATAAATTCAAAACATAAAATTTTATATTAATTTGATGTACTTTGAAGCATGGTCTCGTGGCGTCTCTAATGGAGCTGCCACTATTCACATCCCTTTATTTTCGAGGCTCATCAAACAAAAATAATCAAAGAATCAACCTAAATCTTACATCTCAAATCCTGAAAGATGAAAAGGAAATTAGAGGAACATTAAATTATTCTGATTTGATTAGCCTAGAAAATGTGAGTTGGGCACATAAGGTAGGATTCACCAACTAACTAGAGTTGGGAAATACCTTGTAGGGCCAAAAATAGAGTGGTTTAGAATCCTACTCTCATTTATACCTTAAGTTAATATGAATTTCAAATTAAATTTATAAATTTATCATTTTTCTTAAGCAAATTTCAAAATTAAAATAAAGCATTCAGTCACATAAAGAAATAATAAAACATACATATTTACAAACACAAAGGAGATGCATGAAATTAAAGAATATCATACATCAAATCAGGTAATATATTTTCTTTGAGAACTTTGGTTCTCACATGCCAATTTATGAAAATAAATTTTATTCTCATGACTTTTATTAAAAAAAAATCAAAACTCATTTTATTAGGAAAACTCTAATTAATTAAATAAAAATCAAATTGGTTATTTTTATAATGTGTAAAAATCTTTTTCTACTTATTACAACATTTATGGAAAATATAGGGAAATATTTAGAATGAAAATTAAATTACATGACAATTGCCTAAAATACATTCTAACCCAAAAAAGGAAAAAATTACAAGGAAATTTCCTAAAATATATTCTTATCAAATAAAAATGAAATTACATTAAAATTGCCTAAAATACAATCTAACAAAAAATAATACAAAAATAATCAAACAAAAGGAGAAAATTAGGAAAAAAAATAAAGGTTAGACAAGGTAAATAAATAGAAACAAAGT
>CANXYI011250653.1:0-13893 GCA_948208565.1 Hura crepitans | reverse complement strand
TATGCTTCTGAGAAATAGAATTTGAAAACTAACTCCCTTGAATGTGATGAAGTCATATCCGACTTTAACACATTTAAGTGGAAATCACAAAAAAAAAAAAACAAAATAGGGATAGAGATTTACTTTGCTTTCTCTGCTGATTTTTGCTTTCATTGTTACTGGATGTATGTCTTCTTGATGATTTCCTCTTTTCCTTAGCCACTAGTACTGATTGTGAACTTTCTTTTTACTTTCTTACTGATTTCTATTTCTACTGCTACTTTCAATTTCCATGCTTTTTTTGCTCTTGTTATTTTTCTGTAAATTTTTTTTCACTTAAATGCAACCCACTGAAACCTATTTATAGCCATTCCTCACTTACCCTCTTCACTGTTTAGCTATAGTATCCCGTCACCCCTAATTAATTTTTTTTATAGGTAGGCTGTGCTGTCAAAGGCTTTCTAGGTTGGCTGGACTGGGCCTGGTGTTCGGCTGCTAGACTGGGCCTGCTGGGCTGTCTGAATTGGGCCTTTTGGGCTACTATTTTTTTGGGATTGCTGGGCTTGGGCTGGGCCAACAGTCTACATGTATTTTCTACCTTCTCTCATTTTTTGGTCTGTATTTTATTGTAATTTAATTAAGATTTTTGTTTATTTTATTTTATTTTGGAATTGTAATTAATTTAAGTAATTTTTATTTAAGTTTCATATTGAATTTTAATTAATTTAGTAGATTTAATTAATTTTTTTTGGGTTGTAATAATTTTCTTTATTATTATTATTATTATTATTTATTATTTTTAGTTTCAAATTAATTTGTTGCAATTTATTTAATTTTCCTTGATTGTAATTAATAATTAATCAATAACAATTTTTGTAATTTTTAATTGACTTCTTGTTTTACTGTACTCCACTTTAATTTATTCTCATTCTTTATGATAATCTAATTAATAATAACACTTTATTATTCACTTAATAATTTCTTTCATACATTAACCATCATATTACTAGAAATTTTGACAATTGAACACTATTTATTTGGACAAAAATGGATATCTACAGCCCGATTCAATCGGCATACTCGACTAAGGCGTACGCACATAATATGTTATCTAACCACAATTTATTATTCAATGTTATTTAAAGCATCTTATCAAGCATAATCAACACATGCAAATATGGTTTTTGAAAAACCTTTCAAAATTTGAGTTACAAATTCAAAATTAGGAATCATCATGCTAACATTTCAGCAACATAACAGCTGTACTAAACACTAACCAAAGTTTTTAATAGTAATCGATAATCAAGAAAACACTTTTGTTATATTTCTTTTCATTCTATAACTTTGTGATCCTTCATATCACTCCAAACATCATAAATAGTAGCACATAGTCTCAACCTCAAGAAGAGACATCAATCATATATTCATCAATTTAAAAGTAATTTGAAATACAATTTTAGATCCATTTACAATTTACAAAATATGACATGTTGCGGCTTAGGACTAAGACTAATTACATCAAACATAAGAGTGCATTTACTATTGTCTATAAATCTCATAACTTAATTACATTAACAAAATATACCAAAAGAAAAATCCTTCTCTTGCTAGTCTAAATGTCCCAAGGCTTAGGCTTAATTGTTCTCCTTACCTACGCATCACAAACAAAATGATGTGCTAAGGAAATTGCTTAGTGGTGTAATCAAAATAACTATTGCATTAGTCATATTTGCATATCCTTTATAATAATGTATATTGACATCAATTATAAATACAACAAAGAGAACGTAATTCATGCCATATGTGTATACCATTTAATATGAATGAAATAACATGCTCAATAGCATTATGATATGCAAAGACTTAACATCACATCTACATACCACTTATAAGCATAAATAATACAATTATTATATTCTCAATGAATCTCTTCATTCCTATAATTTTAATTAAGCATATGTGGTTATTCTTATATTATCCATATTAATAAGAACATAAAGCCAATGGATAATGGGATCATTGTGTATAGTGGTCTGCATTTTGGACTTGAATGACTACTGCACTAGCATAGACCCATGTAATGGCCTCAAAGACTTAAATGGTGGCTACACCTACATAGAAATCTAAAATCATCAAATACAAGTTTTGGGTTAGACTATTAAAGGATTCGTAACCTATATTAAGCACTAATGTGCCCAACAGTTGCTATCTATCCTTAGTTCATCGATCAACCTATCCATCTCTATGTTGTTACTCATATGGGCTACTTTTTATTTTTCAATAATTTTATCATCATAATTTAAACATAAATAATTCATTTTGATAATAATATCATATCAATTTAATATAATTGGGAATATTATTTCATTTCCCATATTTTGGCATTTAAGCACAAAGTCACGTGCTTAACTATGTATACGTGCATCACATTTCTATATTATGCTTTCATGCACATTTAAAGGCATTTATATCCACTTAAGATATTTAGGCCATTTCGGCCATAATATGTACACACTTACATTCCTAAACATATTTAAAGTCATAATTTCATTATTTATACTAAGCTATAGTCACAACGAAATTATAGACCCATTTGGCCATAAACACTACAAGCACCAACATCATATTTTTAATTCCATTCCACCATAAATTTAAAAATAAAGGAGAAGGTCCATTGGTTGCCGTCAGGTAGAGATAGAAAAGAGAGGAAGGAGTATGTTTGATAGTTTAACCAAATTTAAGAAATTTTTACCATATATATAATAATAAAAAAAATTACTTTTTAATGCATTCTTTAAAATTTTTTCCTCTCATTTTTAACTCCTTTAAATCTCTTTTGACCACTAAAAATTAAATTGATTATAACCCCACATGCTCTAAAAGTTAGAGCACAAAAATAAAAGAAATCGAATTAAAATGTCGATTTTATGTGTCCCAATATTCAAATAAAATAATTGCCGATCTCCAAAAATTCTTATTCCAATGCCATTAGACACTTTGAAATTTTTGAGTGTCTATTCATATAAGTTTCAAAATTTTTTTGCCTACTTTGAAAATAACTGATGGTTTAGCTTTACCTTGGTCACTATTCACTAGATGCTACCGTAAATACTTTTTTTTACCATTTTTAACCGATGAAATAACTTTTGATTGATTTCAAACTTTGCCTAAAATTATTTTCTGACTAATACTTTCATCCAATAACTTTAGTGTATCTTGGGTCTTATGAACACTATTTACTTCAAGAAAAAGTACTATTCATAGAAGCTGGGATTTTTGGGTTGTTACACATGCTCTTAAAATAATTTGGGGAGCCTATATGCTCAAAAACTCTAGTACCTAGTGATGTGGCCTAACTTATACCTACTTAGTCAACACAAATGCAACAAGCACTACTACAGCAGATGGTGGAAGTATTCACACAAGTTGTTATAGACGTTGCCCTACCACTAGCACTAGTGCCACCATTATAACAGTCTCAAGCTCTCAAAAAGACATATCTAGAGTTAGTGAAGAAAGTAAAAGCTATGGATTTGTTGGGAATAGACAAAAATGATTCAGCAACTATAGAATATTATCTTGAAAGAACTAATTAGATTCTTGAGCAATTAAAATACACCACAGAAGGGAATTTGATATGTGCCACCTCACTATTATAGGAGGAGGAATATCATTGGTTGAGGGCAGTGGTAGAGCATAGAGCTCCAGTAGACTTAACTTGGGACTTCTTCCTATAAGAGTTTAGGAAGAGGTACATTATAAGGAACTATCTAGAGAAGAAAAGACAACAATTTCTTGACTTGAAATTGAAGGGATAACTGTATCAGAGTTTGAAAAGGAGTTTGCTAAGCTGAGTAAATACGTGATTGTACCTACAAAAGAATAAAGGTGTAGGAGGATCAAGAAAGGCCCCGATACTGATATTAGGCTGTAAATCACTATGAGTAAGATTAAGGAATTTGCCCCATATTTCACTATAGCCTACACTATTGAAGAATTACAAAAGGAAATAAGGGAGAACTTCTAGAAAAAGATATCCTTTAAAGCAAGTCAAGCTAGCTCTGCACTAAAAACAGGTAAGAAGTAGAAAGGAAGCCCAACTAGCTAGCCTTCATAAAAACTAGCCCTAACTCAAAGACCTAGATAAGTAGGACAATTTAGACCCCAAGAGCAAAGGCCAGCTACTAGTGCATTAGTTTCCATTACTAGGAGTGCACTATATATATATGGAACATGTAAGAGGAGACATGGAGCCATTTGTTAGAGATTTGTCCTAAGAACATGATATAAATATGGGTTTAAGGGCCATTATCAAAAGGATTATCCACTAAGAGGTAAGGACTCCACACAATTACAAGCCACATCACTAACACCTACTATGAGCTAAAAGGAGTACAAAGGAGATAAAGTTAGAGGGTGTCAAATGCTATGATCAGAGGCAAGTTAGAGGATAGGGGCTCAGCCTCTAGCATGCCAGTATGCTATTAGTGCTCAAGAGGAGACAGTATATTCTATTTTCTTGACATAGTTATTTTTGGCATTTATTGACTTGGGATCCACATATTCCTATGTTTGCACCACACTAGCACAGGATAGAGGCTTACAATCAGAGCCACTAGATAAAGAAATCGTGGTCAATAATCCTATAAGATAACATGTGATAGTGGATAGGATATACAAGAATTGCCCTTTAACTACTAAGAACATATCTTACCAATGAATCTCTTTGAGTTGCCCTTCAATGATTTTGATTTCACATTAGGTATGCATCGGTTTTCTAGACATCACATCATGGTAGACTATAGATAGGAGATACTTACTATCTAAATACTAGGTAGGGATGAGATTACAATAGTTGGTGAAAAACAAATTTCATATCTAATGTTATTTCTATAGTAATAGCCAGGCAAATGATCTAGAAGGGTTGCGAAGCATATTTGGTGTATGTGGTTGATACTAAAAAGGCAGGACCCGATGTTATCTAAGTGGTAGTTTTAGCAAATTTTCTAGATGTCTTGCCAGATGAGTAGCTAGGGTTACCACTCGAGTGTGAGATTTAATTAGCTAGAAAGGTGTACCTAGGCACAACACCAATATCGATAACCCCTTACAAAATGGCACTTATTGAATTAAAAGAACTGAAGGTATAACTATAGGAGTTACTGGATAAATGGGTTATCAAACCTAGTGTTTCATCTTGGGGAGTAAAAGTTCTGTTCATGAAAATGAAAGATAGCTCCTTATGTCTCTATGTAAATTATAGATAGCTCAACAAAGTGACAATCAAGAACAAATACCCACTGCCCAGTCTTAATGACTTGTTTAATCAACTCAAATGATCTAGTGTCTTTTTAATCTTTATATTGAGATATGGGTACCATCAGCTTAGGATAAAGGAAGCTGATGTGTTAAAAATAGCCTTCCACACTAGGTAAAGGCATTATGAATTCTTAATGAAGTAATTTGGCTTGACCAATGCCCTATCTAATAAACTTGATATTTAGGCCATATATTGATAAATTTGTAGCGGTGTTCATTGATGACATCTTAGTGTATTCTAAAACTAGTGAAGAGCTTAAGCAGCATCTCAAGTTGGTATTATAGACCTGAGGGTAATCCAACTTTATGCCAAATTGAGCTAGTGTGAGTTTTTACTAAATAAAGTAACCTTCCTAGGGCATATTGTCTCAACTAATGGGATTATGGTTGACCTAAGAAAATCAATACTATATTAGAGTGGAAGCCCTTAATGAATGTGAGAGAAATCATAAGCTTTTTAGGATTAGCCGGTTACTATAGGCGGTTCATCAAAGGATTCTCAATAATTGTTGCTCCCTTGACATACCTATTAAGGAAGGATATGAAATTTGTGTTGGTCCATAAATGTCAAGAGAGCTTTGATAAATTAAAAGCTATGTTGACAGAAGCCCTAATTCATGCACAACCGGAGTCTAGGAAAGACTTTGTCAATTATAGTGATGCTTCTTACAATAGACTTATGTGTATTAATGTTAGATTACAAGGTAGTGGCTTATGCATCTAGGCTATAACACCCGTAATTTTTTTGATTTTATAAATGGTACCACATGAATAATGAATAGTACTTTTATGAATCCAGGGTGCACTAATGCCATAGAATGGAAGTATTAATTGTAACATAATTATAGGTGAAATTTGGGACAAAATTGAAGTCATTTAAGGGGTTTAAAATTTAGGTAAAGTTTGCTTACTAGCGTCTTATGAATAGTAACTCAATTGTAGCTAAATGATAAATTATTTTAAAAGTGGTTAGAAAATTCTAAAAATAGCATGACTTGATGGTAAAAAATTCTAACTAAGTTAATTGAATTTGTTTTAGAATTTTCTAAGATCAGGAAGTAATTAAAAAAATTAATTTATGATGTTTGTACTAAAAAAAATATTTTTTCTTGAAAATTAATTATAATTTTTGGGGGATATTTAAAATACTAATTTTGATAATTTTTAGAGCAATTAGCTAAATTAATTGAGAATTGTAGCATAAATTAATCCTTAGTTTGTACAAAAATATGATTTGTGCAATAATGAGATATTAAATTCTATAAAGGAAAAATGCGAGGTTTTAATTTTAAAGTCTTCAATGATAAAATGATTAATAGAGAAAAAGTGAATTTGGTAAGGGTCATATGCAGCATGACATGACAAGAATCACTAATGTGACCTTATATGAGAAATTAATACTTGAACCATATGCATAATGACATAAAGAGACATAAATTTATATTCAAGAAATGATGATGAAAGAAAAAGAGGAAGTGATAACATGATGCCATGTGAGCTTAGGAAAAGTAAAATGAATGTTTAATTAGGAATTGAGAATGATATAAAGCTAAAATTAGGGCCCATATTAGTTAGACACCTATTAGATTGGTTGATCGATCAACTTGGGAGTAACAACTACTAGGACACTTTAGTGTCATAGCATATTTGTCCACGAGTATGATTGTACTTTGTTATTGATATTTTCATAATGTTTTATGGTTGTAGCTTCCTTAAGGTCTATGAAGACCGCTGCACACTTTAGACTTAAGATGTAATGATAGGTGTAGCCATCAAGGTCTAAAAGGAGGACCCCTACACAAGCTTTGAGATAGGTGTGGCTGTCGAGGTTTTAAGATAGAACCCTCCTTATAGATTGAGATTTATGATGGATGCAACCATCGAGGTCCAAATTGTCGGCCTTTACACAAGTTTAGATCTCATTATCTAGTGTTTAAATTGTCATCTTTTGTATATGGGCCATTTAATTGCATAATAAACATGGTTAAATAAATGATACATAATTAAAAGAAATTGAGAAAGGTAAGCACAATGAACCATTATGTTATGAATTACAAGTAACCTAAATAGTATACTGATCATCTAAATTTAGTCATGCTACAACTATGGTTGGATGCTTCGCATGTTAAATGGTGCATGTAATTTAGTGCATGAATCACTAAATACACCAATTAGCATATGCTTAGCATATTGACTTTCCCAATGCATAGGTAGTAGATAGTTCATGTAGTTTAGCCTTATTAAAGCAGCATAGCAGTCGACCTTTCATTATGTATTCTTTGCACCTTCTAGTTATATATGTCACAAATATATAGATGCACTCAAGTATAGGAGAAGGAACGTGTTGTAATAATAACAATGATACATAGTACCGTGACTAATACTAAACCTTATATGCGTGTTGAGTTCTATGTGAATTGTTATTGAATGATGATGATGAAGTCTATAGTGGATCAGAAGGATCTTTTTTCTATGAGACTATGAATGAAAATGAGTATAGAAATGTCTCTTTTATAGGTTAAAAGTTTTTGAATTTTTACCTAGATAACCATTATGTTGCTAGATTTTTGTTAGAATGGACATTGAATGAAATTCCATAAAGTTACAAATACATAAATGAATAAGCTGCTAGGATATCATACTATATGCAAATAGAGTGTACTAAGGATAAACTACATTAGATTCAAACTTTGAAAATGTAAGAAAATAATATCCCTTACTGGGTTAAATGAGTGAAAAACAAAATCAGCCCAAGGATGGGTGACCTTTTAAGAAGTGACATCTCTCATCCAATTTAGATAACAAATAAAATAATAAGGTGTGTTACATGGGCAACTAAAGCCACATGAGAGGAATTATCTAACACTTGATGTGGAATTAGTTGCCATTATTCTTGCCCTGAAAATATAAACACATTACCTTTATTTTGAGAGATGCTATATGCACACAAATCATAAGATTTTGAAATACTTGCCTACCTAGAAAGAGTTGAATCTAATTGAATGAAGGTGGATGGAATTGATCAAGGATTATGATTGCTTCATCGATTATCATCTAGGCAAAGCAAATGTAGTGGCAAATGCATTAAGTTGAATACACTTAGGTAAATTAAAAGCAATGAATATTAAGTTCCAATACCTACAGGATATAGCTTTGTTAGTAAAATTACAAGTGGAACCTAACTTAATTCAATAGCTGAAGGATGCCTAGAAAGCTGAAAGTTAAGTCTTATACGTAATAGGTTTGATTAAAGAACTAAAGCCTATTAAGCATAAAATTAAGGTTGATGGATGTCTGTATTACTATGATCAACTATACATGCCAGATAGAGAGGATAATAAAGGATAGGTTTTGTAAAAGTCTCATAACTCTCCATATGACATACATCTCGGTGGCAGAAAAATGTATCATAACTTAAAGCCCTATTACTATTAGCCTAGGATGAAAAATGATATAGTTGATTATGTGAATAAATGTCTCACCTCTCAAAAAGTGAAAGCTGAACACCAGGTTCCTTCTGGATTGCTTTATCCCATAGCAATACCAGAATAGAAATGGGAGA
The DNA here is from genome assembly GCA_948208565.1 of Hura crepitans. Classification (NCBI taxonomy): domain Eukaryota; kingdom Viridiplantae; phylum Streptophyta; class Magnoliopsida; order Malpighiales; family Euphorbiaceae; genus Hura; species Hura crepitans. Next base: position 5,033 of record CANXYI011250653.1, on the reverse strand, counting down.
GAGTCATGATGGACTTTGTAGTTGGACTGATCATGACTAGGAATAAATGTGATGTAGTGTGCATAATTGTTAATAGATTGATAAGGACACCACACATTATCTCATTGAGAATATATTATTCTTTGGAAAAGCTTGCATAACTATAAATTGATGAAATTGTGATGCTTTATGTAATGCTAGTTCCTATTATTTCAAATTAAAACCAAAAGTTAACATTTAGATTTTAGAAGAAACTACATGATACCATAGGTGTTTGACTAACATTCAGTACAACATTCAATCCCTAAAGAAATGGCTAATCTGAATAGGTTTTCTAAGTGTCAGAGAACATGCTAAGGAGCTGTGCCATTGAGTTTAAAGGTAACTGGGATCGATATCTATCTTCGATAGAATTTTCATATAACTATAGCCATCAAGGGAGTTTGGGAATGGAACCATATGAGGTTTTATATGGGAGAAAGTGTAAAACCCTATTGTGCTAGAGGGAACTAGGTGAAAATAAATTAATGGGGCTGAACTTGATCAGAGATATGGAAGAAAAAGTCAAGTTCATTAGAGATTAGTTAAAAGTAGTAACAAATAGATAGAAATCGTATGTAGATTTAAAAAGAAAGCCAATTGAATATGACATAGGAGGCAAAGTCTTCCTTAAGATATCACCTTAGAAAAAGATACTCTGGTTTGGCAAGAAAGGCAAACTAAGAGCGATATTCATTGGTCTATATAAAGAAATCGAATGTGTAGGGGCAGTGGCTTATCAACTTACATTGCCTCTTGAGCTGCAACAGATTCATGACATTTTTCATGTCTCAATGCCAAGATAATATTTATTAGATCCCTCTCATGTGTTTTCAATAGAGGAAATAGAGTTGCAAATAGATCTCTTATATGAAGAGAAACTAATTCAAATTCTAACACATGAGGTTAAAGAACTATACAACAAAGTCATGCCATTGGTGAAAGAATTATAGAAGCATCACAATTAATAAGAAGCAACCTAAGAAAGTGAGTAATAAATAAGGGAATAATATCGACACCTATTCAAACTATGTAAATTTTGAGGATGAAATTTTTTAAGAGGAAAAGGAAATGTAATGCTCGAAAACCCCAATTTTTTGAATAATACTTCTTGAGGTGTGAATAGTGTTTCGTAAAAAAATCAAATCACACTAAGGTGATCGAGATGTAGTACTAGTCGTAAAACATTAATGGGTAAAATGAGGAATGAAAATAAAGTTTTAAGAGTAACTACTGAATTAATAAAAATTTTCACATCGATATATAGTGAATCTTGCACTTAGTTTAATTCAAGTCATAAAATATTCTAGATGTTCTTCAAATGACTTGAAACTAGCATAACCTAAAGATCAAAAAATAAAATTAGCCTAATGGTGTTAAAATCAAAAAATTCTAACATCGATAAGTTTTTTATTTGAATTTCTTGAAAATGTGATTGATTAATTAATTAAGTTCTTATTGGTTTTTGGGAATTAAAATTTACAACTTTTTAAATTGTGAAATTCTAGAATTTTTTGGCACCAAATAAGGGATTTTTAGAGACCTTAAAAATTAACATAACATTTTCAAAGCTTAAAACTTAAATATGATTAATGGTAGCCATCGGATTGCTATGTGGGTTAATCAAGGTCATCAGTGGTTTTAATATAAAATGTGTGAGTAGTGTGTGTGGCATATCATCAAAAAACCCATTTCTCCTTCAACTCCTTAAAGCTAATGCTATCTACCTTTTCTCTCTCCTCTCCCTTTTATTTCTTTATTATTCCATCAATTCTCCATGAAAACCTTTATTTGATATAAGAAAAATGATCCTCTCTGCGTCCAGAGCTCTAATTTAGTGTAAATTTTATAGTAAGAAGGAGTTTTAGAGGAAAAAGAGAGGTTTATAAATTTAGGGTTTCTAACTCTAAAATCAAGGTAAACCCTAAATTGAAATCGTAGCATTTTTCAAGGTGATTAAGGATGCCTGGTTTAATGATTCTAGTGTTATTTTTGAGTTTGTTGTAGTGTAGATTTTTCTATGAATTTTCCTATTATGGAATTTAGAGAAAGTAGAGGAAAGCAAAGCCAAAGGAAAAGAGAAGGTGTGAAGTGCCTTTCGGGGAACCAAATAATCTCTCTATAAGTGTATTTGATAAAAATATAAGTGTGCTAGTGTGTGTCATGTTTTTTCTAGAAAAGGTGTAACATGTCCACTTTATTAGTGTAAGGGTTTAGATAACCATAAAATGATGATGATGGTTAATTAAGGTTTATCAAATGTTAATTGAATGAAATTAATATGAAATGGATGAAAAATGTCTCAAAATTTGAGATTTATATCTTGGCTAAATGGTATGTGTGGAAAGGATAAAATAGTAATTTAGGTAATTATACCTAAAATAGACGTAATTAAAGTGTATTCAGCTTAGTTGAAGTGGTGCATTGTGAATTGGAAACATAAAATGTTGAATGTGTATGATCATAGAGAAGATAGGTACGTAATATACATGTGTTGTGTCTAGAGATATGTAATGCATAATGTGCATGTTGTCATATTGTGATTTGCAATGCATGTCGATAAAAAGAGTAATGTGATAGTTGAAACTTGTGCTATGAGGCGAGTAATGTGACATGATTGATTGAATGCAATGAGTAAGGATAATGTATGGCAAATTGGTAAACTAGTGGTGAATAGGTATACCTAATTAAAATGAACTTGTAAATGATTTATGATGTGAGAAAAGGTACATAAGATATATACTACCTATAACAAGAAAAGAAATGTTAATGGCCCTTATATGATCGATAACCTACTAAATAAGTTGACCAATCAACTAGAGAGGTAGCAACTGCTAAGACACTTTGGTGTCATGTTTTATACTATTATAGCTGCCATGAGCTTTATAAGGGCCAATGCACATATGTATGTTGTACATTGATATGATAGGATATGATATTTTCATATGGGTGCAACTATTGGGAGGTCCAATAGAATAACTCCACATTTTCTTTATTTGGGCATTGATGCCAAGTGTAACACCTTAATACCCAATCAATAACCGGTTCAAATATATGATGTCATAAACAATATCTCCTACCTAATCCAGTTGCCGAATTCAAATGGAAGATATCGCATAAACATAACTAACTTACTACTATTAACTACTGGCACATATATATAATCGTGTAACCTAAAGCCCAATATCTTTACATATACATGAGTGCTAATCCAATATCATTACTCACATGTTCTCATATTATGCAAAATTGTAACTCATTAATTTTTGCTACTTTGCTTAAGGCTATAACTTATTCTCCTATTTACTACCTAAGCACTAGTAAAAACCAGTACGCTAATGCTCAGTGGTGTATTCAATGAAATATATGTGTAACATGCAAGCACATAAGCATAGATCATGAATACAACAAGAACAATAAATACTTGTATGATACCAGCTTCAACGTACACTCACTAATACAAACATATGACCACACAACTTAAATAACTTATTCTCTTTCTCTACTTAACAATACAAATCGAGTTAATAGTTCTCTTAGTAATCATTATTTCATTTTCATTCAATTTACTTCAATTAACAGTATTCATGTCTAATGCTTATTAACATCTTAATCACTTCTTTATATCATCATATTTTCTTTTCATATAAATTACATTCACAACTGACATTATAACATCCCTACCCATTCCCAAAGGAAACAAACAAAGAGTGCCACTTCCCATAGGTCACCTATCTTTACATTTCCCTAGGGTTCATTCATTTAACACTTATGACACTTTGACCATCCTTAACCCATATTAACCATTTACTGTTTATTATGATACCACCTCTTATTACTACTTTATTTTTGTCTAATAAAACCCCAGTTTATGTCTGTTATTCATTTCACAGAAAATTGGGCAGTATAATGGCTACCCGGGTGAAAAATAAATTTTTTTTTTGAATAAAAAGCACTTCTATAACCATTCAATCTAAATCTAAAACTCATGGACCCTTTTCGTCCCCTAATCTATCATCAATACAAGACACACACCTAGTAATCATAGTGTCTCAAACTTATAGATATCCAATAATTAAACATGTATATACATATCAATCAAATTAGGTTTATATAGATATATAGTTCAATTATCTGAGGGTTCATAATGTACATAGACTACCTAATTCTAACTCCCATATATACTTGAGTGTGTTACTAGAACATAACAAAAAGAGTACAAAAGGTATACCAAAAAGGAGACTTAGCAATAGCTACACTGCAATGATGAAGCTAAACTACTACTCCATCTTCAGCCTATGCATCGAAACACTGACACGCTAAGTATACACTTAGTGGTGGAATTGACATAATAAAGTATGTCATAGGTGTAAACATACATAAAAGTTTATATATACACATGTATAACCATTATAATCACGTCTTTGCAGGTTTATTATACTAGATATCAGTTTCTTACGTTACCTTTCCTTGCCTTATTATGTAAGCAATTAATTATGGCCTATTAAGCAGTTTAATTATCTAAATACTTGCAATATTACAATGTCTAATATTTATTTTCAAATATTGTAATTATTCTTAGATTATTGTTATTTAGGCCTATAACAAATAGACTACACTTTAAGACACTGGATAGCGGGATCTATCTTATGCAATGGCCCAAATTTTAGGGCTCGATAGCTGTACCTACCTAGTCTGATAGGAGGGATCAGTCTATAGACCTCCCAATACTAGAATGGTAGATAACAGGGATCAGTCCTTAGACCTCCCAATATCTACAATTGGGATAGCAAGGATCAACCCTATGGAACCTCCTAATACCCCAAATCAACATCTCCAATGCAACCCAGGTGGATAATAGGGATTAGTCCCGTGGGACCTCTCAATATCCACAGAAAGCTAATGGGTAGCAGGGATCAACCCAGGTGGACCTCCCAATACCCAAGTATATAGGGTTCAATCTCAGAACCTCAGTGGCTATACCTATCATCACATCCAATAATAGTGGCCCTGAA
>CANXYI011250462.1:0-16812 GCA_948208565.1 Hura crepitans | reverse complement strand
AAATAATCCCATTTCAGTTGTAAAAATTCTCATTTACTGATACTAAGGGCCACATAAAATTTTGTCGCAAAATTCCTTCCGGAGAAAAAAGTCACTATTCATCATAGACCGAATTTAAACTTCAAAAATTCATAAAATATTCTCTGCTACTCCAAAAATTCTCATTCTAGTTTTAAAATTCCTAATTTAATGAGAATAAGGTCCACGAAAAATTTCAACTTAAAATTCCACTGTTGATTTTTCAGTACTATTCATGATTAGAATAAAATATTTACAAAAATACCAGTTGACTTTAGAAAATTCTAATTCTTCTACCATCATATTCAGTGGAATTTTTGAGGTTCAGGGTATGGTATTTTCAAGACCATCCAGACACATTCCCAGTCTCGGGTTTGTCCCGGCCTAAAATTTTTTTATCTCTGAAATTAGTAGTTTATACCCTAATATTAATTAGTGGTTTTGCTAAAAATTTTAATTAATTCGGTTTCTCTCATTTCAAGCCCATCAAAGTTTTATGACCAATATGCCAGTCATCAGACTCAGAATGACAACCTGCACCACGGGGAACGTCATCTGGGTCCATTCGATATTGTTCATAAGACTTTGACTTTACAAGCGTTACATATGAACCATTCTAAACTTAAGAAACATAGAGGTAGAGGGAATTCGGTTTTTCAGATGAGATTTCTTAGGGTCTTGCAAAATTTTGTTGAATTCTTCTCTTTTAATTTCCGAGCAATCCTCAACCTTAATTCCCTTGGACAATTTTTTTCCCTATGTTTGGAATCCCATATGTTTCTGACAGCAAAGGCAGGGATATAACATGTTTTACCCCATTTATAGTTACCACAAAATGTTCATCATCTATAATGGAGACTGAATTATAGAATTCACTTACTAGATCAGAATAGAATCTAGGAGTTTCATAGGAGAGAAATTTCTCCCATTTTTGATATGACATCCATTTAGCAACTTGGGGTTCTGCCTGCTCTACAAAGTTCTAGTCAATATTCGCTGGTGGAACGAAACAAGTGTCTGTGGAGTCTCAGTTGTGTCCTCATCAGGTTCGTTGACTAGAGTGAAGAGAGGAGTGATTCGGGTTGGTCCCTTCTTAGGAGGAGACGAGGATGCTGATTTAGGTGGAGAGGATGGCGTCGGTTCAGACGACTGTGATTTAGAGGAGGATGAATCTGATGATGGTGAGGGAGATTTGGCGGTTTTGGGTCTAGGGCGCTTGTGACCCATGTGTTTTTGTCTCATTTTGATTTTGTGTTTGAGAGAGAGACTGTGACACAAGATGGAATATGAAGATGGAGGGTTGAAGGAAATGAAAAGTTACGGGACAATTTCTCGATAAAAGGAAGGAGAGAAGATAAATGAATGAAGAAATAAATAAAAGAATAAAGAGAAATAAAGAGTGGGAAAATGAATGGTTAAGAGAGAAAAATAAATTTAAAAATTTTAAAAGAAATAAAGTAACTGGCGGGAGAGTGAGAGAGAAGTACAAGGTTGTACTTCAAGCATTAAATACAAGAGAGAGAAATAAAATAAACAAAACATATAAAATGTGTTAAAACTATAAAAAGTAACTTTTTGGATATATACTTAAGCAACATGTCAATATCACTTAAAGAAAATGAGTCAAATATAATTATTAAGGCAAACAATAGATTACTTTGTTCTAAGTTTCCATTGATCTATATCATTAAGGTAATCTAAAAGTTACGGTTCTGTTCTAAATGTTGTTCTAGTCATATTTTAAACATAGCACTTATATACTCAAATAAACAAGATAATACTTAAAGATGTACTAGATACAAAATTACCTTACTTGCAGTCTTTTGAAGTTCCCATACCTAGTTTTCTTCTGATTTCACAAAATCTATCCTCCTTTAAGGGTTTTATGAAGATATCAACCAATTAATCCATAGTTGACACAAATTTTAGTTGAACATCTCCCTTCTGAACATGATCTCTAATAAAATGATGTCTGATTTCTATATGTTTCGTTCTTGAGTGCATTACAGGATTCTTTGTTAAGTTGATTGCACTGGTGTTGTCACATAGAATTGGAATATGATATATTTCAACTCCATAATCTCTAAGTTGTTGCTTGATACATAAAGTTTGAGCAACACAACTTCCAGCATCAATGTATTCTACTTCTGCAGTGGATAGAGCAACTGAGTGTTGTTTTCTGTTGGACCAAGTTATTAGAGATTCTCCTAGAAAATGACATGCTCTAGAAGTACTTTTTCTTTCTATTCTACATCCTGCATAGTGTGCATCAGAATAGCCTATTAGATCCAGACTAGTATCATTAGAATACCACAAACCTTGTTCTGGAGTACCCAAAAGGTATCTGAGGATCCTTTTTACTGCTGTTACATGGGATTCTTTTGGTGTGGCTTGAAATCTTGCATAGAGACATACACTAAAGTGTATATCAGGTCTGCTAGCAGTGAGATACAGAAGTGAGCCAATAATTCCTCAGTGGAGTTTTTCATCAACATTTTCCCTTTCTCATCTTGTTTCATCTTTATATTTGGACTCATTGGTGTGCTCAATGGCCTAGCTTCCATCATTTTAAATCTTTTAAGTAACTCCTTTGTATATTTTTCTTGACTTATGAAGATACCATCTTTATATTGCTTGATTTGTAATCCAAGAAAGAAAGTTAGTTCTCCCATCATGCTCATCTCAAATTCTTCTTTCATTAACTGTTGAAATCCTTTATAAAGTGATACATTAGTAGCACAAAATGCAATATCATCTACATAAATTTGAACAATAAGCATATTGGATTTTTTAAGTAAAATGAAAATAGTGGTATCAACTTTACCTCATTTAAAATCATGAGCAATTAGGAAATTACTCAATCTCTCATACCATGCTCTAGGTGCTTGCTTTAAACCATATAATGCTTTTCTTAGTTTGAAAACATAGTTTAGATGTTCAGTACTTTCAAAATCAGGGGGTTATTCTACATATACTTCTTCATTTAGAATACCATGTAAAAATGCATTTTTTACATCCATCTAATAAAGTTTGAAATTTTTAAAACATGTAAATGCACACAATATTCTAATAGCTTCTAATCATGCAATCGGTGAAAAGGTTTCATCAAAATCTATTCCTTCTTCTTGATTGTAGCCTTAAGTCACAAATCTGGCTTTATTTCTAGTTACAATTCCTTGTTCATTTAATTTATTTCTAAATACCCATTTAGTACCTATCACTGAACTATTTTTAGGCTTAGGAACTAAAAACCATACTTTATTTCGTTCAAACTGATTAAGTTCTTCTTGCATAGCAAAAATCCAACTTTCATCATTTTGAGCTTCATTAAACTTTTTGGGTTCTGTTTGAGAAACAAAAGCAACACTACCACAATATTCTCTTAAAGCTTTTCTGGTCATCATTTTTGTAGAAGGATCACTCAGTAGATTTTCCTTAGAATGACATTTGTGAAAGCTCCAATCTTTGGGTAAGTCTGAAAGCTGATCTACAGATTCTTCTGACAGATCTGTTCTAATATTGTGATCTAGATTATCTTGTCTTTCTTTTTCCATAGATGTTCCTGTCTTTTTATTCTGCTTTTCTTCTAAACCTTTTTCATCATAAAAAAACACACATTTCTCTAGTGTAGATATCAGATGTATCAAATTTAATATTAATAGATTCTTCCACACACAAAGTTCTTTTATTATAAACTTTATATGCTTTACTATTTAAAGAATATCCTAGAAAGATGCCTTTATCAGTTTTAGAATCAAATTTACCTAGGTTTATTTTATTATTGAAATTATAACACTTACAGCCAAAAGATTGAAAATAGCTTATGTTGGGTTTTCGCCTTTTCCACAGCACATATAGAGTTTTCTAAAGTACTGATCTAACAGTTGTTATATTCAGAATATAGCATGCTATGTTGATAGCTTCAGCCCAAAAATATTTTGGAAGATGATACTCATTGATCATTGTTGTAGCCATTTCTTGTAATGTTCTATTCTTCCTTTCTACAACACCATTCTACTGAGGTGTTCTAAGGGCTGAGAAAGAATGATGAATTCCTATTTTGTTGTAGAAATCTTCAAAGTTTTTGTTTTCAAATTCTCTACCATGATCACTCCTTAAATTTGTAACCTTATGTCCTTTCTCATTCTAAATTTTCTTGCTCAAATTGATAAATGCTTCAAAAGCTTCACTTTTGTTGGCAAGAAATAGAGTCCAAGTGACTCTAGTGTAATCATCAATAATGACAAATACATAAGCTTTTTCGCTTAGACTTGAAGGTGTAATAGGTCCAAACAAGTTTAAGTGCAATAACTCAAGAGTCTTCTTAGTTAAGATTTCTTTCTTTGACTTGAAGGATGCTCTTGTCTACTTTCCCATCTGACATGCCTTGCAAACATATTCTTTATCAAAGTTTATCTTTTGTAGTCCCTTAACAAGTTCCTTCTTTGATAGCTTCTCTAAAGTATAGATGCTTGCATGTCCAAGCTTTTTATGCCAAATCTTACTCTGATCATCTTTTGAAATCAAACATGTCGTATCCTTACCACTTAAGTCATCTAAATCAACTTGATATACATTTCTAGATCTGTTACCAGTTAGAATAGTATCATTTGTTCCAACTTCTTCAACCTTACAGTGATCTACTTCAAAAATGACCCTTTCTTTTTTGTCACATAGCTGACTTATTCTCAACAAATTGAACTTTAATCCATCCACGAGTGAAACTTCTTCAATGCATATTGTTCCAACTCCAATTATTTTTCCTTTGCTTTTGTCTCTAAATCTAACAATTCCTCCATTTCCCATGGTTCATTTATTAGATTTTGACTTATCCCTAGTCATGTGTCTAGAGCAGCCACTATCCATATACCATTTGTTTGATCCACTGCTCATTGGACATATCTGCACAAATTTAAGTGAATTTAGATACCTAATTTCTATTAGGTCCTTTAATGTCAGTAGCATTAGAGTACTTTTGAGTCTTTAGATCAACATAAGATAATTTTCCTTTTAAGTTTGATGAAGACTTAAACGTCTTTTCTAAGCTAGCAAATAAAGTTTTTTTAATCCATACTAATTTTCCACAATTTACTTTCTTTTTATACAAGCAGAATTTAGATGCATGTCCATATTTGTAGCAATAAAAGCAAGTATTAGAGGAAACTTTGATACCTTGTATATTATGCCTTGAATCATTTCTAAATTTATATTTGTGTCTAAAATTTTTTGTTGTGAAACTAGATGTATTACCTTCATTAAGGATGACATTCTTCCCTTTATCAATTTTCTTTTTAAGTTTGTCTGTTAACATGCATATCACTTTATCTTTTTCTTCACATGCTTCTTTTATTCTTTCATTTTCCTTTTTAAGAACGCAAAGTTCATTTTCTACTACTACACATTTCTTTTTAAGACTGCTATATTGATCATGTAACTCTTTAAAACAATGCAGCATGTTTTCATAATCATTAAAGGCAGATTCAGAATTGCTTACATCACTGTTGCTATAATCTGATTCTGATTCTGAGGACTGTGGTGCAGTGATCTGAACATCTTCATTTAGGCATGCCGTTCGACTGACATTCTCTAATCCTGGTTCATCGTCTGAAGAACTATTGCTGGAATCATCACTATCACTCCATGTAGCCACCATAGCCCTCTTCTTATGCTTTTTGAATTTTCTCTTCTGATTTGGATATTTAGATTTGATGTGTCCAGGTTTGTTGCAGCCATAACATATAACTTCTCCAGATGTAGACTGAACTTTTTTTGACTTTTGATGATGTCTTCTTTTAGGAAAACTTTTCCCTCTCAATCCCTTCTTATAGAACTTTTTGAATTTTCTTGTCATCATGGCCAATTCTTCATCATCAGAGGAACTTTCACTGCTTTCCATTTTAAGCGCAATAGCCTTCTTTTTTTCTTCTTTCTGTTTCTAACCTTCTGCTTCTTCTTGAGCTTTGATAACAAGCTCAAAAGCTATGAGTGAGCTAATGATATCATCATATTTTTTATTTGCAGAACCTTCCCTCATTAGAACAGCCATTTGAGGTCTCAAATTAGAATTCAATGATCTGACCAGCTTTCTGATCTCATCTTGCTCACTGATGATTTGACCAAGGCCTTTTAATGAACAAGTGATCTTGACAAATCTATCACTCATGTGAGAGATAGTTTTATCTGGCTTCATCTTGAATGCTTCATATTCACTCATTAGAATATGTAGTCTAGAATCTTTGACCTGATCTGTACCTTCATATGTGGTAATGAGTTTATCCCACATTTCCTTTGCAGTATCACAGGCAGAGACTCCGTTGAATTCATTGACATTAAGAGCACAGTGCAAATTGTTCATTGCTTTAGCATTCATTTGAGTCACACGTATTCTTTTTCATCATAAGACGTTTCATCTTTCGGTAGACTTGTTGTAGCACTCATAAGTGTTTTATAACCTTTTAGAATCAAAATCCAGCAATCAAGATCTTGTTGTTACAAATAGCATTTTATTCTAGCTTTCCAAAAAGCAAAGTTTTCACCACAGAATAGAGGTGGTCTGGTGGAGAATTGTCCTTCAGTAAAGATAGTGTTTATCGGTTGGTTAGAGGAAGCTGCCATGCTTTTTAATGGATCTTTCTAGATGTTTAGATCTTAAAAAATGAGTTCTGCTTTGATACCAATTGTTGGTCCCAAAGTACTCAATAGGGGGTGAATTGAGTTTTTAAAATTTTTGACAAGAAAGCAATTTTTAATTCTAACCTTTCAAGAAGACAGTTTAGAATACTTTGTTCTAACTCTGATTTATCACTAATACACAGAGTTTTTCAGAATTTTATCAAATAAAAAAAACTTTCAGAAACTTTTTTAAATCAACAGATTTGTTTTGGAAAGATGATTTGAAAACTTTTGAAACAAAATTAGAATTCACATCAGGAGTAGAGTAGGAAAATTAACTCAAGATTTTTATAGTGGTTCAGTTATCCCAATCCTACATCCACTTCTCAAAAAAATACTCTTGAGTTTCCTTTAATTGACTCTTTTTCTTGGCAAGAGCAAATGCCAAAAATACAATCTTAAAAGCTACCTTGATTGACAGATAAACCCAAGCTAGATCTTTCCACTTGATATTAGCTTTAATAAAAATACAAGATTTTTGATATATAGAAAATACCTCACAGAAAATAAGAATTTAGCTTAAGGATGGAGGTGTAATAAATGAAGCACAAAAGTATGGAGTTGTTAAAACAGAATTTAAAACAGAAATAAAATGTATTCCAATACTTTTCTTTTTTGTTCTCTTCACTTTTTTTTTGTTTTTGTTGAAAGAACTTAAGCTTTTTATATAACAAAAAGGTTTTTACTGTTTAAAAATAGTATTTGTCCGTTTGAGTCAGAAAAGTATTTTTCAAAAATTTTGTTCGTTATTTTGTCTTTTTTTGTTTAGAATATTAATATAGAATAATCGTTTAGATTAGAGCAAATTATTCTAGATAGTCTGTTCTAAACTGATTTTCAAAAAATAATTTTTTAGAGAGAAAATTTTGCATGATTAGATGAGTGTGTGATCCTCAATTTCATTTTTTATATAGATAAACTCTCAAGATATAGAACTTTTTACACACTTATTTTTTAATTTCTTGTTTTTATAGATCTTCCATATTCCTTGAAATTTTTTCATATAAAGCACCTTATTTACTTTTAACAAAGAGATAATTTAAATTTTTTAGAGATCACTAAAATTAGAGTTGTAGATTTATTGAGCCACCTGAGAAGATAAAAGAAAGAGAGACCTGAGAAAGAAACGAAATGCGAGGGAAAGAAGGACACGTAGAGCGAGCTATTCTGATTTCATAAAAGATAAATTTCATTCCACAAAAAGTAATCGTAGGCCCAGCCCTGCTTTGGGTCATCAGCCCTTCTTGCAATAAAAAACGAATTCAATGTCACACAAAAAAATAAAAAAAATAATAATTATTGTAGATACTCAAAATTAAAAAAAAACTATTATTCTTAGTTAAGTAAACGTGAGATTAATGGTAATTTTATTAAAAAATACTATTCATAAATATATATAGTCTTAGGCTGATGAAAAAAGAACCAAGAATAGCCATAATAATTAGGCAAATTTTGCATTTAAAACATCAAAATATTTTTGTTCAATAATACTAAAAAACCATGCAAATTGCTTATTATGTATACCAAATCCTTAATAAAAACAAAGTATATTCATTAAAAAAAAAAAGAAAAACATATTTTTCAGTTTTTGAATTTTATAAAAAAAAAGAAAAATATATTTTGACTGTCTTTATATTAAAAAATTTTTATATTAAGTATTTTTATTTAAAAATAATTTTGATCAAGTTTGTTAAATAAACTAATTAAAAAAATCATTTTCTTTAAAAATTATAGAATTTATAAAAAATTACATTCAAAAATTAACACCTAGTAATTGTCTTCTATAAAAATTGAGCAATAACTATAGGTAACATATTTGAGTTTTAATTATGATATCCAATAGAACTAACAGTCTTTTTAGTGATTCTTAAAGCCGTTGAATATTTAAATAGAAAATTTTTCATTATTACTATTAAATAAGGATTTAATAAAATTAAAATGAAAAAAATACTTAGTACAAAAATTGAATATTATTTTAATGTGTTTTGCCAGAAAAACCAAAGTAATTTTTTTTAATGAAAAAACAAAGTAAGTTAATCTATGATAAATAGCAAAAATAAATAAACAAATAAAATCTCAAAATTGAAATGTGTAGATGTAAAGTCAAAGGCAAAAAAAAAAAAAAAAGAAATGCAAACCTCATGCTTTATGGTATCTGTGGGAGGGACTGTGGTCGCTGAATGGCACATGATTCAACTTCAAACTATGGTAAATAATAGTTCATCTTTTCCGTACTTGAGAAAAAATAAAAAAACGTCAGTTCGCAACCCGAGAAGCTCCGCCCCTGGAATATGCTTAGAGAACAGAAGCCATGTTACCCCTACCCCATTTTCCATCAGGAGTAAATAATTTAAATTAATCTTTTGTTTCGATTGACTCAGGTGGAAAGGCGATAACTTTTCCCTTTTTTTTCAAATAAAAACTAAATAAGAAACAGAAATACAACAGGAGGTAAACGATTGATCAGGAGAATATTGTTTACTATTTTCTTCGTTATATCAATTTTTTTAAAGCAAAATTCAAAATTTAACTTTGAATTTTACAAAATAGTTGGTATTTATCAGCTCAACTATTTTTTTATTAATTTTTATTTTTAAATTTTAACAATTAATAAAAAATTATCTTTTTGATTAGTTTTTATCCTTAAAATGTCATTATTCTAAAAATAAAATTTATTTATTTCAAAAATTTTAAAAGTAAAAATTATTTATTTTAAAAAATTTAAAGATTTTTTCTGATATTTCAATTTATTACAAAGGTATTTTAAAAAAAACATTTAAGTGCAAATGCTGTTAAGTTTATAAAATTAAAAGGTAAATTTTGATATTTACCTTTTTTTAATGAAATAGAAAATATATCAATGCTTTCAATTTAGGAATTAAAATGCAATCTAATCAAGGAAAGCAAACAAAATTATATTTTCTTTATTTTCTTTATTTTTTTTAATTTCTTGATAGCGTGATGATTTCATTCTTGAATTTTATATCAATATAATAAAATTATAAGTACTTCTTATTCAAAATTTGAATCTAAAAAATCTTATTAAATAAAATGAATCTTACTACTAAAAATAATTTTTCTCATAAGATAAATAATTTCAAGCATATCATTTAAATTTAAATGTGTGGTTGTAACCCATTAAAATTCTTCTGCCAGCTAGTAAATTCTAGATTGTTCCCAATTAATTAAATTGCCTTTTTTTCTTCTCAACGAAAAAAGAAATAAAAAAGCTTGCCTCTCGCTCGCTTTAGAACGACAGAAATAATACCAAAAGGTCCAAAACAGAGAGCATAGCATACAATGCGCATAAAGCCAATAAAAAAAATGTGAAAGAGAAGAAAACTAGGTCCTAAATAATACCGGAGGTAGGGTACCAAAACCATCAATCAAACACCTACTTTTCCTAGAAACCAACGCCTCTTATACTTTAAGGTACCAAAACCATCGACCATTCCAATTCCATTTCGAAGCACTCTATAAATACCCTTTTCCTTGCTTTTTGTTCTGAGAAATCAAGAAGTTGAGAGAGAAGTGCACATGATGAAGAAAGGGCAGTGCTTTGTTGCAGAAGGAGAAGCAGAGAGAAGGGTTTTGCTGCCCGCGGAAGAAATAGGATTTGTGAACAAGGTGAGAGAACGGCTGGACATTCATGATGAATATACTTACAGAGATTTTCTTCTTGATTGGAATATGTTTAAAGAAGGCCGCATAAGCAAGCATGACCTCTACTGCAAGCTTGTTGATGTTTTTTATTATGATCCTCATCAAACTTTTCTTGATGAACTCAAGAACTTCTTCTCTAGTTCTCTGTCTCGTCCTTCTGCTGCATAAATTATATATGTAACAGTTTTAACGTTTGAATGGGAAGCTCATAGTTTTTCGTTCTAATCTCAAACTGTTAGGTACTTGCGTTAATTTTTTTTATTATATGGTTCATTAATTGGTGATCTACCCAAGAAAAATCTGAAATTTGACCAGATGAACTTATTTCTGTAACATTATCTAGCGCTCAGCAAAGATTTTAGTATCATCAACTTTGTGGTTGTTATCTACAAATAAATGCCAGAGTATACTGGGAATAAATTACTTGTATAATAAGGTTACGAAGATTCTGCAACTAGGACTTGTTCCACATTTTCGCTATTTCCTTTGACCTTCTTCCACTTTATGAAGAGAAGAGAATTACCCTGAATTACAAGATCCATAGGAAACAAATGTGAGTGAGGATTATGCATATATAATAAATTGTAATTCTAAACAGCAACAAACAATAGGCAGTACAAGGTAGAAGGTGGAATGGCAGATGGCACCACACCAAAAATTACTAACATATCAAATTCCTGACAATCAGCTGGAAATGTGGCACTTATTTTTAACTGTATCCCAACTTACTCTCGAACAACTTGTGTTTAATTTGAAAAAATAATGCAGGTGCACATCTCAAGTACTCTAGCACATGAGCATATTCCAAGTCCAACGACATCCTTTTCAACTTCATTAAGTCTCTTCATACGAATTCTTGCACAGCCACGCCTTTTTTTCTTTTGGATTAAAATTCACAATCTATGAAGTGCTTGAATGAGCCAGTAGGGAATTCTCTTCTCCAAGCCAAGATAAGATAGAGAAGGATGGTGATGCATGTTCCTCGTGCTGGAAAGGTACCTTACGTGATAAACGCTGTCCGTAGCCAAACTACACATTCAGGAAACTCGAGATGGCAATGGTAGAAGTTGCAGTAGGAAATTTGCGAGCTAAAGAAATTAGATAATCAAATCACTAATGATATAGCGCATCAATTCACTTCTTTGGCATAGTTATTTAGGTGTTTTTGGTCCACAATTAGTTGATTTTTATTCTTTTTAGTTTACTTTAGTAAATAAATCATTTTTCTCTCACTTTTTATGATTTTATTTGCTTTGTAAGTATTCTTGAAATAACTTTGGAGCATAAAGAACAAATTAGGCATGAATTAGAGCAAATGAGTCGAACTTTTACCTTCCTGAATGGACACAGCCGTGTGAGGTGAAATGCCTCAAGGCCGTGGGAGGATCGTGAGTCGGACGCATATAAAGGAGCTCACGGTTGGGAAGGTATCAAGTCCCATGGCCGTGAGGTAGCCCAAACGGCACAAATAAGAGTTCAATTTGTATTTGAAGAGGAGAAATCGAGGGTTTGAAGGGGTGAATAAGTGTTACTCCAGTTTTGGAGCCAAAAATTGAGAAAATTAAGAGGAAAACATATATAAAGATTTTAGTTAAATTAATTCTTTCATTAATTTCATCCTTGATCCATCCTTTCATTTGATTGATTGAAGAGTTGGTGAAGGGAAACAATGAGACGGCAATTTTAAGTTTGAGTTTCTTTCTTAAAAGTCGTAATGTGAACTCTTTCTTTGTTTTTGCTTAATTTATTTCAATGATTAGCAAGTAGACTCTTCTTTTATTAAGTGATTATTGAATCCCTAGATTTGTTATTGATGAATAATTAATTTAAATGCATATTAATTCAATTTCATTTTCTACTATGCGCTTAATGCTTGAATGATTGATAATTAATTTTATTCCTTGATTGTTATTGGAATAACCAATTGAGTTCATAATATTGATTTGATTTTGTTCTTGACTAAAAGGTAGATGGATGACTAAGTTAATTTATATATTATCAGAATGATTATATAATAAACCTAGGTTAAAATTATTTCTGAAAGAATAATTTTTATTAACTTAATTTATGTAGTTTAATCTTTTATTTTTTGAAATAGAGTTAAAGGTTATTCTAAATATCAATTTCTATAATAAGGTGACTATGTTTAAGTTGAGTTTTATTTAATTGAATTGATATGTAAGAGTTAATTAAAATTTATAACTATCTGAGGAGGATAAATGATCTTAACATTCTTTGATTATTGATTCATTTGTTTTGTGAACTTTCTTTTATTTGCTAATTTTAATTTTTAATTAGTTTTATTTTAATTTACATCTTAAAATTTTCATTGATATAAGTTTTCTCAAATAGTGTCATCAAAAGTAATATAGCCTCGGTTGGTTAATTGGTCTCTGTGTAACGATATTTGGATACTCACATATTCACTTTATTACTTGATTAGTGCACTTGCTAATTGTACACATTAACAACATATAATTCAGTTTATCCTAAATAGTTCCTAAGCTACCATAGCAGTTTGGATCGCATGAAGTTATGAAAACTAGGGAATTTGATATGACAATTTTGTAAGGGAAATTTTGATTTATCAAAGAAAATTGCAGAAAATAAAATAAAGCAAAGGTTCCCTCCTTTATTAACTCTATATTTAATCTAGTTTCCAACTAATAAGCCATAACAACATTGGCATGGCTTTTAACAAGGCAAATACAATTTTTAATCTATCATATGGGTTTTATCAATCATTTATTGGTACCTCTCTATCAAACTAGGCCTTATATTGACATATTAGCATATGTCTTGTATCAATACCTTCTAACAAATAAAGCCTGAGTTGATTTGTTAGCACAACGTCAATACCAAGCAACATTATCTTAAACCACTATCCCTAATCTTAAATTGTCAAGAAAATAAACTTATTTAGTGAAAGAAAATCCTGGAAGAGACCTCTCTGTTCAAACACTCCTCTTTTCAAGTAAAGTGTCAAGAAGATAAGAAGCATAGCTTCAAATAAATGCTTGAAAGTATGCTCACTGATAAAATGATGATTCCATTTGCATATTGGTTTAATTATCTGCGGCTTCTTCTACCTCGACTAAGAGATAAAATCATGCAAAGTGTTGGCAAAATCAATGTCCTAAATTCCAAAAGCTCCTTAGTATTTTAGGATACAATTGACGAACAATGAGAAAGAAAACACAAACCCACAATCGAAAGCCAAAATGTAGAATGTGTATACATTGGAGCAATGAAGATAGCCATGAGTGCAATGACAATGCAAAGAACAAATTGGACTAAAGCATATGGGCATAAGTTATCAAAAACGTATATAAACCATAAATAATCAATCAACAATTACATTTCACAGGATATTTTGATACTAAAAACCTCAAAGCCACATTTGTTAAAGTTTATACAATTGATGTTTAAGTAGAGGGCTAATAATGTCCATTTAAAGCATTGTGAAAATGCACAACTGCATATGAATATGATTAGAGCTTCACTTTGAAGACTTGTTTATTACTCAAAAATAAGGACAGGCTACTAAGATTCCTTAAGGAAATATTCTCGAGTTTTTTCTCATCTCTGAACTATAGAATCACTTTAGAGTATCGAATAGCCCAAGAAGTCATAATTAAGATGAAGTGAAGAATTAAGATGGTTTTAATAATTTAGAGAAAGTACTCGTTACCTATCCAAAAATAAGCAAATAACAAAATCCAACCAATGACAAATAAAGATTAAAAGGAAGCTCTCTTAATGTGAAAGACAAATTAAAAGAGTACATAGACTTGCTTCTAATATGCAATGCTTACAATTCTAGCCAAAATTAGATGTAAGATGCATATCATTCCCTTTTATTGATCTTTTCAAAGATAAAAATCGCAATAATGGACGTGAATACAATAGTCATATGTATTGTTTATGAATAGTTTAGTAATTCTAAGCTGACAAAAAAGAAAAATACTTTTTCATCAAAGGTAAACTCATTGGTGGTGATCTTATACTAATGGAGCATCATTGGGTTTGAGGCAGTAGTATCCAAAGGCAAAAGCAATAACAGCTACACCAATAAAAAAACACATTCATTCCCAAAGCATTTTGCAGACTTTTTAAGACGCATAGAGAACATTTAAGCAACCAAAAGAAAAGAACCTTCTTCCAAAAACACAACATTACATAATCAATCAATATTGATAAATTGATTTAAACACAAATTACATATCCCAACTCAACATAAAATAATTCCCATGGTAGTAAAGTATGAGTGCAACCACACTACAACAAGGCAAATTTGAAATCATATTGAGAGTATTAGGTATGTCTGAACCAAAAAGATTATGAAATCAAACTCAACCTAGAAGTGAATTAAATGCACATAAAATGTGATCAATAAATTACAAAGTTAACTGGCAATTAGAATGAAATGAAACTTCTTTGAATTCTTTCAAATTTTGGTCCATTAATTGACCAAGAGATTAATAAATTTTGTCGAGCACCCAATTTAAAGTTCTTCAATATCAAGGTGAATAAATAAATAGAAAAGGAATATAAGGTTGAATTATCAAAAAAATTCTCATTTATTAGCAAAATTGTGATATTCTTTATAATGAGGGATGGCTAGAGTGACAATCATAAGTATTATAAAGTAAAGAATTGCCACTCCTTATGCATATATTGTACGTCTTTTCATATTTCTGCTCCACTTTCTATCACTACTTTGGAATAGGAGAGAGAGAGAGTGAGAGAGCGAGCTAACCAATGATGTGTATAAAAATTCAAAAAATCAAACCAAAATCAATTTAAAATATTTGGTTAATCGATTCAATAGTTTAAGTTATGACTTTTATTTTTAAAATTTTTGGATAGGTAATTTGGTTAAGATTCAACCTTTAAAAAAACTTGTTGGATATGTGTAGAGGGGTGAGGCAGTTGTCATGGACTCGCCATTTGGCTCTACACCAGAACTTACTGATCTTTTGCTCAAAAAGTATCACACCCTGACTTTTAATCCAATTTATATGAGGATGAATTAAAACTAGAAGGAAAAGTGAGAAATGAAATAGACATAGGGATCAAGTAGAGTCGATTGGTGTGAACAACTATAAAAAAAGGACAAAAAGGCAAAGAAGGAAATATATGAGAAACTAATGGCAAAATTGAAAATGCACATTTGGTAGCCCAAATATGATAGGAACACTTGTAAAGGAGTAAGAAATGTGAATTAGACATGTAAGAAACATGAAAATATAAAAAGAATGATGTTCGGGAGATAGTCTCGGTGAATAGTAACACTTGGGCAATGAATAGTACTTTCTAGGCCCAAGTGGAGTTGACCGGACCATATAGTAGTATAATTATGATATGAATTATGGTGTAATTTGAGATCATATAAAAAGCTAAAAATCAAAAATAAAATCTAGATTACAGTCAGATATAAATAGTAACCTTTCAAGGCTAAACCAAAAATTCTTGAAAATATGCTCAGAAAAATTAGAAACTTGCACATCCTGACACTAAAGTAATTGGAGGAATACAAAAAACAGTGCTATAATTTATTTACAAGTAGAACTATTAAAAATAAATTAGGAGAATTAAATGGAGAAGATGACAACATAATGGATAAGCACGACTAGATTTTTGTGTAGGATCAAATCTTAGCCCTTAGATTAAATAGTAATACATGAGATCTTAACTATCCAAAATTTTAAATAAATATATAAATAAGAAAAATATTAATGAGATATTTAAATGAA
The DNA here is from genome assembly GCA_948208565.1 of Hura crepitans. Lineage (NCBI taxonomy): Eukaryota > Viridiplantae > Streptophyta > Magnoliopsida > Malpighiales > Euphorbiaceae > Hura > Hura crepitans. Next base: position 703 of record CANXYI011250462.1, on the reverse strand, counting down.
AGATGTACACATGGATTGAAATCTAGCCATTTAGGTGAACCCTCATTTAATCTTCACCATTGATGCAAAAGTATATAAAGGATTTTAATGTTAAATAATCAATAGAAATCAATAAGCATCTTCCTCAATCCCCTTAGGGCCGAAAATCACTCTTCCTTTACTAACTTGTTACTTAATGCTTCATAAAATCCAAAAACAAGTCACTAAATTAAAAGTACTTTTTAAATCCTTCACTTGCCTCACCGAAGTGCATGGAAGAACGAGGATTTAGAGGAAGAAAAAAGATAAAAGATAAGGGTTTAAGGTCACTCTTAAATGGGTAAGTTAACTTTTAAACCAAAATAACTTATACATATTATTTGAAGCTTATGAGTAATTGTTTATAAGCTTAGTTGAAATTATGCAGTTAATAATATTTTTGATGAATTTTATGTGAGGAATTATGGTTATAGAAGTGGGACAATTGAAGAGTAAATTATGGGGGAAGGAAATTAGAGATGTAGAAAAAGTTTTAATGGGTTTAAAGCTTTAATTTGAGGTATATGTATTCTACCTCTAAGAATTATGTCATGTAAATTTATGTGATTTATGATTTTTCATATATTAGTTAATTTAATTGTAGTAATGGATTATAATGTTATTTAGGCTTAAAAATAAGTGATTTATGGTTAGAAAACTTTGGAAAGGAAAGATGTAACCCTAA
>CANXYI011250383.1:0-10357 GCA_948208565.1 Hura crepitans | reverse complement strand
CCATAGACATTAACTACCATGCCAATACACCATATTAAAGCAATAAAAACACATAATTGCCTACATAAAGGTCTTAATCAAGTGAAAAAGGCACCGTTTGAAGCATTCTTTTCACCCAAGCATTTTCCAAACCATTCATTACACATATCATTAGCTTAGTTATACACTTAGTCGATCAAATTACACATATAAACCACCTAATCTACTAATTCCATACAAAGTTCCTAAGAGTTTTTCATTGAAATTAAACTTTCACATACTTTGAATGGATTAGACTTACTTACCTCAATTCCAAAAGAGTTGAAATCCATCCTTCTAGCTTGAATAAAATCACTAAATCCTTTTTTTATGCCTTAACTTCCATACATGCCACAAGTCCTTAAAAATCAACCAAAATTTACACTCATCCAAATGAAATTCTAATTACTTTGTTGTTCTTAAAATCATCAAATCCCTTAGGAAATAAAATAAAAAGGGCTGAAACACTTACACATAAGAAGTTGCCATCTGTGGTCCTTTTTGTTGACACCTTAAGCTTTCTTGATTTTTCTTGAGCGTTAGCCACTCATATGGCCTGTAATACCTTCAAAAATCAATTCCCCACATGTTAAGATGATTTTTGGTTGTAATGGACTTAAGAAAAAGCTTGAAAAAGAATATGGAAATGGTGTTTTTGGTTGAAGATGGCATCGGTTGTAGAAAAGGGAGAAAGGAAGAAGAAAGGTGGAAAGTGAGTGGAATTGGCCATGTGGCCATCCATATGTCACCTTGGCCCTTTTATAGTGGTTGAGGTGGCACGAATGGGGCCTATACGCCCTCTAAATAACCTAGAAAAGTTTAATTTCAATAGAAAATTCATGGAATTTTAAAAAATCACTCGAACTTTTAAAAATCATCGTGTTTATTTTAAAAATCCATGATTGGTCCCATTTAGGGGCTCGTATAATTTCAAGGCCAAATTCCATGAACAGGACAGTTAACCAACTACCTTGATTTTACATGCAAAACCTCAAAGTTTCGAAAATTTTACAAACAACCTCAAAATTCAAAAATTCTTTCACTAATGGACTCAAGGGCATTTTTAACCTTTAAGGTGTGGCATTTCTAGGTCTATCCGTGCACATCTCAGATCATTCCTAGCTCAGCTCCATCTGAGCCTACAACCCACTAGGTTATAGCATAAAATATTTTATTAGTTCTGTTAAATCTTTAAATTAAGTCAATTTCATCATTTTATGGCCCCTCAAAGTTTCATGACCAGTACCCCTACCTCGAGCATCGTTAAGGTGACCTGACACTCTGAGAACACTTTTGACCTTAGTGGTAATATTCATGATGCTTGGAGTTATGGGCATTATAATTCTTCTCCCCTTAAGACATTTCATCCTCAAAATTACCATAGTAAAAAGATGTGGATACTGAGCCTTCATCCGTTCTACGGACTCCTAGGTAGCTTTTTCTACATTGTGATGTCTCCAAAGGACTTTAACCAAAAGAATAGTTTTATTCTGTATAGGTTCTTCTTCATAACTTAAATTTGGTTGCACTTTTACATCTAATACTAGGATTATGTTGGAGGGATATGATCTATACCACCATAACATTAATACATGAAATACATCATGAATTTATGATAGTTTAGATGGCAATGCTAGTTTTTATGCCAAAGGTTCCACTTTCTCTGTGACCTCATATGGTCCATTAAATTTAGGGCTCAACTTCCCCTTTTTCCTAAATTTGAGGACCTTTTTCCATAAGGATTGCTTTAAAATTGCTTTCTCTCTGATTGCATACTCAATATCCCTCAACTATAAATTAGTATAGGATTTCTACCTACTAGCTGTAGCTTTTAGTCTCTATCTGATCACCTTAACCTTTTCCTTAACATCTCTAATTAGATCAACTCTTGATATCTTGTTTTCCCTTATCTCACTCTAACACGAGGGAGTTCTACATTTCCTACTATACTTTGCTTCATATGAGGCCATGCCTAAACTAGTCTAATAGTTGTTATTTAGGCAATTTCAACTAAGGACAAGTACTGATCCCACCTACCTTTAAACTCAATGGCACAGATGCATTACATATCCTTAAGCACTTGTATCACCCTCCATCTTTTTTAGGGTGGAAGGCTATAGTCTAAGTCCATCTAGTGCATAAGGCATCATGTAACATCTTCTAAAATATAAAAGTAAATCGGGGAACCCTATTAGAAATTATTGCCACAAGTACACCATGAAGTCTAACAATCTCATCAAGATATAGTTTAGCCAATTTATCTAGGGAGTAGTACATCCTAACAAGGATAAGGTGAGCTATCTTGGTCAATCTATCAACTATCACCCACATAGCATCACATTTGCCTCTTGTCATAGGAATCCCATTACAAAATCCATTGTCACTCTTTCTTATTTCTATTGTAGTATTTCTATAGGATGTAGCAATCCAGAAGGAACTTGATGCTCAACTTTTACTAGCTAACATGTCAGACACTTTGCAACATACTCTACCATATCTCTCTTCATACTTAACCACCAATACTGAGGCTTCATGTCTAAAAACATCTTAGTATTACTAAGGTGCATAGAGTAAGTAGCTTTATAAGCCTCATTCAGTATCTGTAACCTTAGGTCATCTGTATTAGGTACAAATAACCTACCTTGATAATACAGATCCATTTTCCCTCAAATCAAATCCTGGTACCTTCCCCTCTTAAACTTTACTTATCAGTTGCATTAGTGATTCATCTATACCCTGTGCTTCCTTTATCTGATGTTTAAAGTCTAGTTTAATTAGTAACTCCACCATTATAACGTTTTCCTTGATGTACTACAATTTAGCATTCATAGATCTCAAAGTTACCATAAATTTCTTACTCAAAGCATCCACTACATATTGGCCTTTCTTGGGTGGTAATCTAGCAAGCAGTAATAGTCTTTAATCAACTTTAGCCATCTTCCCTACCTTAGGTTAAATTTTTTCTGGGTAAGAAGGTATTTTAGACTCTTGTGATCTATATAGATATAACACTTGTCTCTATACAAGTAATGCCTCTAAATTTTTAAACCAAAAAGAATAGCAGCCAACTTAAAGTCATGAGTAAGATAATTCTTCTTAAAAGGCTTTAACTATCTGGAAGCATAGGCTATTACCTTTCCTTTTTACATTAGTACACAACCTAAGCAATTAAGTGAGGCATCACTATACACTACGAAGTCCTTATCCTATTCAAGTTGAATTAGGATTAGAGCCTCTGTTAACATCTTTTTTAGCTTTTCAAAATTTGCTTGACATGCATCATCTCATTCAAATTTCACATTCTTCATAACCAGTCTTGTCAAAGGGGATGTAATTAAAGAAAACTCCTTCACAAACCTTTAGTAATATATAGCTAGTCCTAAAAAGCTCTATATCTCTGTCACATTCCTTAGAGGTTCCCATTCTAGTACTGTCTTAACATTGCTAAGGTCTATTTTGATACCTTCTACTGACACTATGTTTCCTAAAAAAGCTACTTTAGTCAACCAAAAATCACACTTACTCAGCTTGGCATACAATTGTCTCTCTCTTAGAGTCTATAACACAACCCTGAGATATTGCTCATGTTCCTCTCTGGTCTTAGAGTATACTAGAATATCATCAAGAAACACTACCATAAACTAATCCAGGTAAGGTTGGATTACTCTGTTCATTAAACCTATAAAGGCTGCTAGGGCATTTGTGAGACCAAAAGGTATCACTAAGAATGCATAGTGTCCATATTTGGTTGAAATTGTAGTCTTAGGAATGTCAACTTCCTTAACTCTCAGCTGATGATATCCTGATCTTAGGTCAATCTTGGAAAATACACTCATACCTCTCAATTAATCAAAGAGGTCATCTATTCTAGGTAAAGGATATTTATTTTTTATTGTCACATTATTTAGCTATCTGTAATCAATACACAGCTGAAGTGATCCATCTTTCTTCTTTACAAACAATACAAGTGCTCCCTAAGGTGAAACACTAGGTCTAATGAAATCCTTATCCAATAGTTCCTATAGTTGCACCTTTAGTTCTTTCAGCACAGTAGGTGCCATTCGATAAAGGGTAATAGAAATAGGAGTTGTATTAGGATACACCTCAATTTTAAAATCAAGTTCTCATTATAGAGGTAAACTTAGCAACTCATTAGGAAAAACTTCAAGAAATATAAATACTATAGGAATCCAATGAAGTACTGGGGTGAAAGCATCAGTGTTAATGACATGAGCTAAATAGGCTTCGTACCCTTTTTGGATGAGTTTCCTTGCTATAATAGCTGAGATAAGATTATTCACAATGTTTCTCTAACCCATAACTATCACTACCTATCCCTTTATAGTTTGGAGGGTCAGTTTCTTATGTTTACAGTCAAGTATAGCTCAATACTCTAACAACTAGTCCATTCCTATAATAACATGAAACTCGTGAAAAGTCATTTTAATTAAATCCATAGGAAACAAACAATCTTAAATCACTAAAAGACACTGTATATATACTTTATTCACATGTGCATTATGCTCTATAAGATTACTAACTTGTATATCTATGTTCACATGCTCAGATTTCTATCCTCTATCATATGCCAATGTGGTGTAAATATATGAATGTGTGGACCCTAAGTCTTCCAAAGCAAAAATTGGAACGTTAAATAAGTAAAAAGTACCACTTATGACATCTAGTGCTATTACCTCCTCTCAGGATTGGATAGCATGCTGTCTAGCTGGAGCATGGACTTCTGATCTAGTCCCCTAACTAGGACTAGTTTGATCCCTTTTACTTTATCTCTAACCCCTATTCTGAGGTGCCATAGTGGATACCTAAGTTTAAGCACCTTGGAGCTGTGTCTAAGGACACTCTCTTTGGTAGTGGTCTCTAGCACCAGAAGTAAAGCATTCCCATCTTCTACCAAATCGACACTATCCCTAATGCTTCTTGTTACATGTGTTACAAGTCAAAGGTCCACTCCTATTACCTAAAAGACCAAGAGTACTAATAGCTCTAAAAGGCAATCAGGGTCTGACCATAGAAGCTTGCTTAGATCTCTAAGACTGTGCCTCTCGATGCCTAATACATAGATTGGGACTGAGATGGTACCTCTCTCCTTCTTTAACTATCACCTAGGGCCATACTAGATTGCCCTGTAGTAAACTATCTCTTCCTCTAGAAGAATCTCTCTTCTCTTATACCATTTCCTCTATGTCATAGGCAGATGCCACTAACATAGCAAAGTCTATTACCCTAGGGTTTGCTATCTGCATTCTCAATTCCACATTCAACCCCTTCAAAAATCTTTTACACTTTTCCTCCTTATTTAGTATGAACTCCTCTGCATATCTTATTAGCCGAGTAAAATCCTTTACATACTCAGCCACTGTCCTCTTACCTAGTTTCAAGTTCAAGAATTCCTGCCTTTTGTCCTTATATGACTCAGGGATATACCTCTTTCTGAATTCCATCAGGAAAAACTCCTATGTGAGCTCTACCACTAGCTTCCTCCTTCTAGTAGTATCTAACCAGTGGTATACTTCTTCCTATAGAAGGGAAGTTGTAAACTTCAAATTATCTTCTTCTAAATATTCTAACTATTCCAAAATCCTAAAAGTCCTTTCCAACTAGTACTTTGTCCATGCTCTATGATCCTCCTTTATGCCTAAAAAATCCATAGCTCCCATCTTTTTAATTCTCTCTAATGGTGTCTTTTGCATAGGAGCTAGGGAAGGTAGAGGTACTAGAGCTAGTAAAGGAGATAGAGGTAGAGTAGCAGGTGCAGAGGTATGTCTCAACAAATTTACTATTTACTATAACAAAACTAGAGATACCTCTGCCTGTGGTTGTGCCTGAGGTTGTGGCCTATTTGTAGCATCACTAGGCTTAGGAGAATTTTTTGCTCCTTATATTATAGTTGGAGCATAATTGGCCACTTTCTTTGCTTATTCCTACGATTGTCTATCAGCCATATTGTATTACTTCAAAAATCAGAAACTTATCAGCACCTGTACAGTGTAGCATAGCATATAACCAACCCTATACTCTAGCACTCATGTAACTTACCTAGAAACTTTAAACTAGGTTTTGATAACACCAAATGTGACACCCCTATTGGGTTTCAAAAGTAACTCGATAGGTAAGGCACTTCCCAGTAGGTCACCCATTTGAGAATCTCTAAGAAAAAACTCCTTAACACTTATAAATTGTTCTTAAATTCTATCAGATATTGTATACATGTTCAATCTAATCCTTAAGCATGTTCATACATGGTCGATAGACAAAGCCTAGGTATAAATTGACACTTTACATGTCACAGAAAATCAGGCAGCATAATGGCTACTCGATTGACATACCAAAATTTTCTCCACCTATTAAAACACTTCTATATGCCATAAATTCTCAAATCCTCCTTTTGGACCCTTCTAGTCCCCTAATCATTCATCATCCAACATCAGACACACATATCATATATCAATATGCAACCACACAGGGCCTCAGGCCCACAATTATCAAGTTTACACATAATCCAAACAAATACCATAACAGCTTATATACATCACTTCTAGGTTATAAGTACAAACATAGTAGCCTCTAAGCATGCTAACCCAAAACCTATAGGTTATTACATGAGTGCCACTACATAAAAGAAACAAAATAGCTTTATATACCCTATAACTTCTATATAGCTACATTGTATGATCATCGAGACTAGTTTGCTTATCTTTATTACTTGCGCACCACAACATAGGCACTCTATGCGTAAAACCTAGTAAGCAAATGTAAACAATTTTAAAACATGAATTAATATACACACGCAATATGAATTTAATAGTCTAGGTGTAGTGTGCCAGCCACATGCCAAATGCTTAATGTCATACAAATGGTATGTCTAATTTCCTTAAAATTACCAAAATGTCACTATAGTCATTTTATTCAATTTCTTTCTACAACTCATTCAATTATTCCATTATTTTACTCAAGTGCATTATTTAAATTATTAAATAGGCCCAACTAGGTAGACTACACTTACAGACACTATAACAAGAGTGAACTGAAAGATGTGTAGCGGCCCATATTTTGGACCCTGACCTCTGCACCGACCCATCATAGCCTATAAGGATCAATTCATAATAACCTCTCAAGGAGAAAAATGCTAAGTAACTATGTACAGGGATCAGTTCATAAGCCTCCCAAGACACTGATCACAATAAATATTCCATCGTGGTTTACCTAGCAAACTAATATAGTGGCCCCTCTAGAGACTTCGCCGCTGCACTGGCATAGTCTAATTTCTAATCAATAAAAAGATATGTCTACCCTATAGACTAGTGCAGTGGCTCAATTATGTACCTTGGCACTACACCAGCCTAGTCTAAGAAGCAGAAAATCTAGCTGATGCTAAACCCTAAGTTGACCGATCAACCTATCTAGTGGGTGTCTAGCTAATGGGCAATCTAACAACATTTTTAGGTTTATTTCTTTGTTGATAATCTTTTTATAATATTATAAAGTGAAAAATATACAGATAAATTTTTTATCAAATAGTTAATTTTTGACCTGGACAATTATAGGTCAGTTTTAACTCTACTAGGTAAAATTGGGTAAAATTTTCTATCACTTTTTTACTTAATTCTAAAGGCATAATTACATGCATATTAATTCTAGTCTAGCACATTATTTTGACTAAAATATTTCCATGTTAAATAGCCATTTTAATTACAGTCCCAAAATCCCATTTTACGGGAGAGTTATAAGTCATGTTATATACATGCAACGGCCATTTTAAGGTCATTTTAAGTCCGTTTTTAGTGCCAATTCTTCCAATAGTCATATAAGTACATAGGCCTAAAGCTAACCTTAAAGAAAGGAATCCATTTTCCATACAAATTACTTACATACCAGAACACAAAATCATTAGATTATAGGTAACTTTTAAGTACACGTTCATGCCTAATTTTAAGCCCATTTTAAGGCCATTTTACATGCCATTTTAAGTCTATTTTAACTTCATTTTTCAATCCTTTTTCCATACTTTAAACATGTCTCATATGTTGTTCATTTCATATTACACTAACCACATATATCAATCAAAATCATGACATGTACTAAATGCCACGAATGCCATACCAATACACATACAAATGCCATTAAACCATACATCCTTTTTATGCTTCATTGCCTTGCAAGCTCTTAGCCACAAGTTCCTTTTTCCCTTAATCATGCTTTCTATTTCATTCAAACATGCTTACACACACTTAAAAATTACACAAACATGCCTAAACACATATACATGCTTTTACCATATAAGTTAGGCCAATATAGCTTATAACATACCTCGGCCATATTACCAACACACAAATAAAAGTCTTAATTCACTAAGTTCTTCACCCACAGTTCACATGCCATCAATGGCAAGCCAAAAGCCTTCTAAAAGTCATATACAAATACCATTCCAAAACCATACACATCAAAGAACCTCTTAGCTTATAAGGGGACATACATTTAAACACTTAATTCTCTCTATTTACACATACATTCTAAGCAGATTACATGCCATACACCTTAACTAACATGCCAATACACCATTTCTAGCCACACACACACATAATTGCCTACATAAAGCTCTTAACCAAGTGAAGAACTCACCCTTCTGTGTATTTCTTTCACCTAAACATTATCCAAACCATTTATTACACACCCCCTTATGTCAATTATACACTTAGTCCATCAAATTACACACATAAAGCACTAAATCTACAAATTCCATACAAAATTCCTAAGCATTTTTTATTGCAATTCAATGTCACATGCTTTGAATAGATTAGACTTACTTACCGCACTACCAAAGGAGTTGAAATCCACCATTCTATCTTAAAGAAAATCACCAAATCCTCATTTTAGGCCTTAACTTCTATACATTCCATAAGTCCTCTAAAAATCCACCAAAATTCACACTCATCCAAATCAAATTTCAGTTACATAGCTATTCTTAGAATCATCAAATCCCCTAGGAAATAAAATAAAAAGGGCTGAAACACTTACACACAAGAAGTTGCCTTTTGTGGTCCTCTTTATTGACACCTTCAGCTTCCTTGCTTTTTTAGACTTCTAGCCACTCCTATGGCCTCTAATACCTTCACAAATCAATTTTTCACATGTTAAGATGATTTTTGGTTGTAATGGACATAATAAAAAGCTTAAAAAATGAGATTAAAATGGTGTCTTTTTATTAAAGATGGCATCGATTACAACTAAGGGAGAAAGGAAGAAGAAAGGTGGAGAGTGAGTGAAATTGGCTAAGTGGCCATCTATGTGTCACCTTGGCCCTTTTATAGTGGCTAAGGTAGTATGGGTAGGGCCCATACAGCCTCTGAACAAACTAAAAAAGCTCAGTTTTGATAAAAACTCTGAGGAATTTTGAAAAATCACTCAGACCTCTAAAAGTCATTGTGTTTATTTTAAAAATCAATGATTGGTCCTATTTAGGGGCTTGTAAAAATTCATGGCCAAATTTCACTAATGAGACAATTAACCATCTACCTTAATTTATGTGTAAAACCCTAAAATTTAGAAAATTTAGCAAACCACCTCGTAATTCAAAAATTCATTCACCAATGGACTCAAGGGAATTTTTAACCTTCAAGGTGTGGCATATTCAGGTCTGTTTGGGCACATCCCAAATCATTCCCGACCTGACTTCATCAGAGCCTAAAGCCCACTAGGTTATAGCCTAAAATAATTTATTTATTCTACTAAATCTTTAAATTAATTTAATTTAATCATTTTATGGCCCCTCAAAGTTTCATGACTAGTACCCCTACCTCGAGCCTTGTGAAGGTGACCTGACACTCTAGGAACACTTTTCAGCCTTAATGATATTGTTGATGGAGCCTCGAGTTATAACCATTACACAAATGCCACATATTATGATGATTACACCATTAAGCATATCACTTAACACTTTGTTTTTTGCATTGTGTATATAAGAGAATTTATTAATGCTATAGCCTTGATATTCAAATAGTAGATCAAGTGAAGATAAACTTTTGATATTTTATTATTCTTTTGATTATTATGTGAAGTACATATTAATAGGGCACTTATATATGTAAAAAGTTACTTAGCCTATAATTATTTTGTATATAGTTTTGTAATCTCTTTTAAGCTTGTTTATATATATGATAAAAACATGCATAAATGTTTTTATTGTTGTATGTTATATTTTCCTTGAGTTTTGTTTGATATGTGTTAATAATGAATTGGAGTGATAAGATGGATCATGGAGATGAGTTGAGGTATTGGGATATTATAGAAGTGTGTTTTGATGCAAGTAATTTTCTGTGAT
>CANXYI011250070.1:0-11857 GCA_948208565.1 Hura crepitans | reverse complement strand
AACAAAATATGTATGAACCATATATGAAACACAAAATTTTAAAACATGTGTCTGCATTGACTACACTCCTTATGAAAAAGAGTTTGTGTGGACTTAATGTTAATTCTAGAATGTAATTTACATGTATATGACAAATAAAATGATTAAATCATATTAAAAGGCCCACTTGAGATAAATACACATCAATAATATGTTATAATGGTTAATTGACATGAAACAGACATTATTAGACATTAAATAAGTGCTAAAATGGAATATAGAAGATCATAAAATAGTTGTCAAACATTTGCCCATACGGACTTCATTTTATCCACATATTCAAATAATAAGTTTACAAGGACATTAACTGTTATTAAAATAGGTCTATGTAAACTTGATCATCAGTTCTATAAAATAAGTGTGATCACAATTTTCCAACGAAAGATTAAAACATGATTAAAATAATTTAAAACATAAACCTACTCCTATAATTGATGTGGGGATCACATAGAATCACTTCACATTTCAATTAATCCTAAGAGATCCTTGGTTAAAGAATAAAATGATTAAAAGATTGATAAGCATGAAAAGGACGAGAAGGAGGCCTTAGCTCTTACATTGATAAAAGCTCTGAGCAATAAGACAAATGTTGGTTTTTAGAAGAATATAATTCTAGTGATGGTTTAAGACTAGTAGAGTGAATTCTATGGTAGAGCTTCCTCCATTGACTCTTGATAATGGGTGGTTGTACATGGCGATTATTGGTGATGAAATATGTTAATAAAAGTGGTATTTATAGTGTTTCAAGGATACTCTCCCATTCATTGAAAGGGAGTTCTAATAGGATAAAAAATCAGAGTCCAAATAGGAATGTTAGGTTTTTGGAAGCTTATTTGGCACATGGTTTGTGTAGACCAAAGTTTAGGGTTCATAGGTCCTTGTGGACCTAGGCTTTGATTTGTTTTGGTAGATTATAAGTTGTAGGCTCTGTTCCTTTAGGTTAGTGCAAATTTAGTCTGTACAGACCTTAATGCAACAAATCCATGTAGACTTATACCCAAATGGTTAAGAAGGACCTTTGTTTTAGGTTTCTTGCCTTATTACTTAGGCATGTCCTTGGTAATCCTTATAGGCCCAAAAATTAATGAGCCTATACGCTAATGGCTTTGACACTACTCAACTATTAGAATTAGTGTCGAGCTATGGGCTTAGGATGACCATGAGCTTTTTGAGTTGGGTCCAAGTCCTAATCTATAAGAAATTTCAAGATAAAAAATCTAAGAGTTCATATATTCCACATCATCTCTTTTTCATAAGGAGTGTAGTCAATGCAGACACATGTTTTAAAATTTTGTGTTTCATATATGGTTCATACATATTTTGTTGTGCTAAAATTGTTTATGAGTTTCTTTTCATGATTAATTGTTTTAATCATCATCTTTTTTATAATAATTATTCATGTATATTTCATAATCATTAATATTTACATCTTTAATAGGTATTGTTATCATCCTATTTTATACTATTATTAGTCTTAATGAACCTATGTTTGTATTACTAATCACTTTATTTGAGTTGTGTTTTTTTGGTCCACTTTATTAGAGATGAGGTTCGCAGGACCTATTAGGGTGCAAATGAAGTTTGTACAGACCAACTTGGGATACTTACTTCATGGACTCAACAACACAAAAATGATGCTAATTTTTTATTTTTTTTGTTTTATGCCTTTTAATTTTTTTTCATTATTTTGGGTTGTAATAAGTAGTGTAATTAATTCATTGTACATGTAAAATCCTAACCTCATATCAATGATTTTTCTACATAATAATTGGTTTTTTGTAAATAAAATGGTTTTCATTTTTCTTAATAAAAGTCACACTAAAATTGTAATTTAGTAAAGGATAATCTCTTAGAGATGGGAGTTGGGAATTACCATAAATTCTTATGGAATTACAAGTAGTTTTATGGTTAAATAATAATTAATGAATGACTTGGATTATAGATGCACAATTTATATTTATGTTTTATTGTATATTTTAATTATTGCAATTTACTTTTTCTAATGTGCAAAGGTGATATTTATGCTTTTTAATTAATATGCTTGCCTGTATTATATGGGATTGATAAACATCAAAATGTAAAAGAGTTATATTATTGGAGAACAAATAAGATCTCATTCTGAACCATTTCTGGGTAAAAGATCAGTGGCTTTGGTGTAGAGTCAAGTGGCAACTCCTATAACAACCACCTCATCCCCGGTACATAAAAATCTATAGTGGCGACTCCACTAGGGATTAAGAATTTAATTTGTAACTGCCCAAATAATATACCTTTTAGTATTCTAATTTTTATCAGTTCTATGCATTTTATTCTATATATAATTATATCCCTTCTTACCTTATATGGTGTTGCAAACCATGAACCCATTTTTCATTCAAGAATAGGTAATTACTAGCATATCCATCATTCACATGCCTTGCACCTTTGGGTGTATCAAATGGTGAACTAACCAATCACTATTACCATTGATTAGGAAGACTTGTTAAGAGGGACCCTAACTTTTATAAGCCATAAGCCTTTTATGGCCAAACCATAAAGCTCGTATTGTCATGCCCAAACTTGTAGTCCATTTTTACATACTAGTAGAATGGGAATTAGAAGAAAAAATATGGAGTGAAATGGACATACAAAACAAGTAGAGTCGGTTGGCATGAATAATAGAGCGAAAAGGACTATAAGGCAAAACAGTAATTATGTTGAAAAGCCAAGGGAAATGAGAATTTCAGTATTGATGGCTAGAAAGGGTGAGAGAGACTTATGGGAGTAACGAGGAATTGACCTGTGGCATGGAAATAAAGAGAAAATGCGAGAAAAACAAAGGTCGAGAGTGGACTCTGATAAATAAGGACAACCGAGTAATGAATAGTATTCTCGAGCCAAATAGAGTTAACCTAACCAAAAATTAGTATTAATTATGAGATGCATTATGGCGAAATATAACGAGCACTTGAGGCCGTATATTAGGTTAAAAATCAAAAACAAAATCTAGATTAAGATGTAATAAGAATACTAAACTAATAAGAATAAAATGAAAAAAAATTGAGAAATGTGTTTGAAAAATTCTTAAAGTGGCACATTTAGATGGTAAAAAATTCTAAAGAGTCCAAAAATGACATTGTTGGAATTTTCTAAACATGGGAGCTATTAAAAAAAATTAAGGGAATAAATTCAATTAAATGTAAATATATTTAAGGAAATATGGTGGAATATTTATGTAGGAAGCATTTTTAGCCATTTGATTAAATAGTGGCATGATAAATCCCAGCCATCCAACAATAACCCTTAATTATTTACATGGAAAATGATTAAAAGATATTAAAAGAAAATACACATGATTTAATATTGCCATATATGTGTAAATACTATCTTTTAATCCTAACCATCCATTCACCATATAATTATGTAAATAATAATTAAATATTCATTTGTTTTTACCTTATACATGTCTCTCCTCCCCTCTTCATGGCTAAATTTCGTTCTTCCCTTTCTCCGCCATTTTTACACCATCATTTTACCAAATAATCACTAAATAATACACAAGAAATGTCACTCTTTTAGCCTAACACCTTGGCCCCTCTAAATTGGTTAGAAATAGATGAATTTTAATGGATAGAAAGAGATAAAAGATGGATGTCTTTGGTCACTCCAAAGTAGGTAAGATGATCTCAAGCCAAGTGATTTTTACCAAAATATTTAAGGTGTAAAAATGAATTTATGGAATTATATGTTGAGGTTTTGAGTATAATAATATTTTTAATGATTTTTATATGGGGAATAGTTATGGAAGTTTGAGGATTTGAAGGTTTGATGGTGGTGAAGAGTGATGGTAGGGAAATTAAAGTGAATATAATGAATTTCACATGGAGAAAAGCTTAAATACAAGGTATGCATATTGTAAACTATGGTTAATGTATGTTTATGGTTTATGTGTGGTATGCTTGATATATTGTTATGGATAGATAAAAAGTGTGGATGGAATTGATATAAGGTTTATGTTGGGATATTGAGGAGTGAGGAAAAAAAAAGAAGGAATGAAATTTAATTGGTATAACTTTACGTTTTTTTTATGAAAATTTTAAGAATTATGTGTGTTATAAAAGTTGTTAGTTTAGCTTGAATGCTTAGTTATGGTAGAAACAAATGTTAGAAGACATAATTAGGAAGTAAAAGAACTATGTTAAAATGGTTAAAATATTGAAACAAAATAAGTAGGAGGAAGAACTAAATATAGCCAAAATGTGTGCATTAAGGAATATTAGCAATTTTATATTAATTGGGTATATAATATAATTAAATTGTATAATGGTTAAAGAAATTGACATAGAAAAATTGATAGGTTAAATAAATATTTAAGAATTAGTATTATGGAGAATTAGAAATATATATACATATATAAAATAAATTAATTAAATTATAGTAAGTTGATTGAAGAAAACAATAAGTAGATAAATTATTATAAGTAACTAGTATGAGATGATCAAATGGAAGTGCAAGGAAAACATAAGTGGATAAAAGAATAAGGAATTAAAAGAGATAAATTACATAGGAAAAAATTGAATTAATTCTAAACATGTAATTGAGGAATTAAGAATTGAAATAGGAGAAAAACAATAATGCGAATTATAAGAATATTGTGTAATTAAATATATAATTAAATTAACATGTAACATATATATTAAGACACATAGGCATATAATCATAAAGTTCTAATTATGTAATAGAAATTAATTATGAGCAAAAAAAAAGGGAAGATATAAATATATAGGTAAATATATGCAAAATAAAGTGATAATAATAATAATAATAATAATAATAATAATAATAATAATAATAATAATAAGAACAAAAACAACAGCAACAATAACAACAACAACAACAACAAAAGAAAAGGAAGATACAATAAGTGAAATGAATTATACTTGAGAAATTAAAAATTAAGGTAGAGTATATAAGAATGGTTCAATAGAAGGTAAAGTGAGAGCAAGTATATGGAAGAAAGAAGTTAAATGTTTTAATTAAATTAAATAGAAACATATGTACATACATAAAATTGTTATAATAGTAATAATAAAGACATGAAGAAATATTGAATACATTATAAATAAATAAAGACTATGGAATGAATATTTAAATATATGAATAAAAAGGGATTTTGCATAACACAAATGACAATATCAAATAAAAGACATAGAATAAATTAAATAGATGATATCAAAGGAATTGGGAAAAATGAGTATATATAATTAACTAATATGAGTTAAAGTTATAATTATTATATAATAATAAAAATTATGGGATTAAATTAATTTAAATAAAATATATAACTATTGCAAATTATAACCTTTAGCTACAAAAAAATAATATAAATAATAGAAGATGATAAATAAGCTATAAGAAGGATTTCAAATGAATATTTAAGAGCATTGGTAATAATTGGAATAAACATGTAATAGCATGAGAAATAAAGAACATCGACAACACATGAAAATTTATAATTGAAGTGATAAATAATGTATAATTAATAAGTAATAAAATGAAGGGTAATAATATAATGTTTAAAAGATTGATTGACGAAAATTAATTTGAAAACCTTATGTGTAATTAAGGGAACAAAAAAACCCCAATTCATGGAATGTAAGGAACAAAAGATAATAATGATGCAAGTTATGAATAATATGGCTACGAGTGGAACTAGAGCAATAATATGCTTAAGAATAATTGAGACAAAAGTATGCTATGATGATAAATCATGAAGGTTATATTTATATGCTCATGTGATTGAAATATGATGCTGATGTTTATTATAAATATGATTTGATTCTTTATGATGACTAACTAGTATGGAATTAAATGGAAAAAGAAATGTAATGAGATTTAAGGATGGCCCATATGCGTTAGACAACTTACTAGATAGGTTGATCGGTCAACTAGGGAGTTAGCACCTACTAGGACACTTTGGTGTCACTTTCATACAGATATAGCTGTCGTGAGGTCTATATAAGCCATCGCACACCTATATGTTGTACATTGTTTATATATTATATTCATGTGGGTGTAGTTACCATGAGGTGCATGAGGCCCGCTGCATATTTCAATGTGAGTGTAACTGCCATGAGGTCTATGAAGGCCATTATACACTTCCATACTGGTGCAGCCACCTTGAGGTTTATGAGGGCACCTACAAACTTTCATGTGGGTGTAGCTGTCATGAGGTCTATGAGTGCCACTACATAGTTTTATGTCGGTACATCAGTCGAGAGGCACAAAATGTTATCTATTATATAGGGTTAATACTCGTTATATAATATTAGGAATTGAGTCTATCTAGTATGGGCTAAAAGAAGTAAGATTTGAATTAAGGATACATGAATGATTTAAAGATAATTTAATACATGTGAAAGGGAATTAGAAAATGAATATTATAGTGACAAATTGCAAGTAGTAACCCTAAATAATTTATTTGTAATGATAATACATCATATGGTTGCATATGAACTATATAAATAGAGAACTTTAAAATAAATGTATGAACATAGCTAATTATTATGTAAAATCTCATCAAGGACTCCAAAAAGTTAAGAACACTAGGAATGATTTATCATAAGCTACATGACAGAAATGTATGATACAAAATAATGGCAAATTGGAATCATTATGCAAACTAAAAAAAATAATTAGAATAAGGATTTAAGACTAGTAATTATAACAAAAGAGTGAGATATAGTAAGGTAAAGAGATTTAAACTAACAGTAATCTAAGGAAAATTGTATTTATGCACATCATGAATATGATTTTAAAAAAAGACATGTATAAAACAAAATAAATTAGAAAAATATGATTATGAGACTTAATAGTAAAATATATCACAACTTTCATGATTTTAAAATATACCACAGAGCAACATTGCTTAGCGCAAGGTGGGCAAGGCAGCAAATTAGGTCCCAACATATGATGGGAGTCATGAGCTAATAATTTAATAAGTATACCTATCGCAAGCATTTAATTGTGTTAGCATGTCTAATAGAAATAACTATGTAGAATGTATACTTCGAAATAGTAATGCTAGATCATTTTATTAATAACCAAATATCATAATAACTTTAATATTGGTAAGTGGAATAAGCTCAATTAAAATTAATAATTTGTTCATATATATGATATTTGAATGTGATACATAAAAGGAATTTTAAGAAATAAACTGTGAGTTAAATTTAGCATGGTTACACTTCAGTAACTAAATAGGGATACAAATGATATGATACAAAAATAGTAATTTGATATTGGTTTCTAATAATATTAGAATTATCATAGCCATGTATATGTATCTTGACCAAAATAACAAGTGTAAAGTACTTAAAAAAGCCCTTAAGTAGCATGTAAATTAAGATAGTTAAATAAAGAATCTAAATAGGAAGAATAAAGAATAGTTGTTAAACTAGACATGTGACATCCTATATTTGAACTAGTTACTAGTTGGGTATAAGGATGTTAAATTTAGTGGTATCAGAGTAGGTTCAAGCATTTCTAGGTGTAAAATAATAGCATGTCTGAAATATATGTGTGTACATGTGTATTACATCATGACTAAGTTGTTGGGACATCAACAAAGATCTACTTGCTAATCAACCTAGAAATATTATGAAGAAATAACTATGTGTTAGACACTTATAATAATTAAAAACCTATAAGTAAACATAAAAGCTTATGAGATTTGATGATTAATAATATAAAAAAATTATAAGGAAGATAGAATGAACTGAAGTTAAAAATTCACTAAACTATATAAAGATTTGCTATAGAATGGATTTTATAAGGGATAAGCTATACAAATTACAAATAGAATGAAATAAAAAAAATATGTAAAAAAGGATTGAAATAATATATGGACTATAGGGAAATAAGATAATATAAGCTAAGTTTAAATAAAGGTATAACTTAGAATAAAAATGTTTACAACATTAAGGGAATGTTATGAATATAATTAGGAGTGTTGGGATGATATATGATTATAAAAATATATTGGAATGCATTACTGAAGGATAAGGAATAAGATGAAGATGAGCATAGTGTAAAAAGTACTATTCATGAATATTGGAGTTAATACTCCTAGTGTACTTGTCAATTTGTCCTGATATCACAGGCGATTCTCATTACCATAATACATATGGATTGGGTTATGCATGATCTCATCTTTACATATGCATAGTCATAGTCCAACCATATATTTATGGATATTGCCCTAATTGAAAGGGAAAGTTGATAGAACACCCCTATATGAGTTAAATCTTTAGGATAAAGTCTATGATGATCAAAGACATATTAGAACAAAGAGAATAGTTATAGATAAGTGTAGAAATAAGATAAAAAGAGTATTTGTAGCCCCTATGAATGATTAAAGAGAGGAAGCCTATTAATGAAATTTCGAGGATAAAATTTCCTAAGAGGGGAATGATTATCACGCCTTAAGTTTCGGTGTGGTTTTCTATAAAGTTAGAATGGGAATAAGAAGAAAAAGTAGGGTGTGAATTGGACATATGAATTGAGTAGATTCATTGGTGTGAACAATAGAGTCAATATCAACTAAAGTGTAAAATGGTAATTATGTTGAAAAGTAATGAGTAAAATGGGAATTTCACTATACATGGTTAGAAAGGTGAGAGAGACCCTTAGGAGTAATATGGAAGTGACCTGTGGCATGGTAATGAAGAGAAAATGTGAGAAAAATGAAATTCGAGAGCGAGCCTTGGTAAGTAGTGACAAACGGGCCGTGAATAGTGTTTTTGAGCTTATAACGCCCGTAAGTCAAGGCTCTATAAATAGTACTACTGAGGATAAAAAGTGTTCTCGGAGTGCCAGATCACCTTTATGAGGCCTAAGGCAGGGGTACTAGTCATGAAACTTTGAGGGGCCATAAAATGATAAAATTGATTTAAATTAAAGATTTTGCATAACAAATAAATTATTTTAGGCAGTAATCTAGTGGGTTGTAGGCTCATATAGAGTAAGGCTAGAAATGACCCAGGATGTACCCAGATAGAGCTGAAAATACCATTCCCTAAAGGTTAAAATTTCCTCTGAGTCCATTGGTGAATGAATTTTTAAATTTCGAAGTCGTTTGCAAATTTTCTTAATTTTCAACTTTTCACATAAATTAAGGTGGTTAGTTAACTATCCTATCGATGGAATTTGTCATGAAATTTTATGAGCCTCTAAATGGTACTAATCGAGGATTTTTAAAATAAACGTGATGATTTTTGGAGGTTTGTGTGATTTTTAATAATTCCCTAAAATTTCTATTGAAACTGAGCTTTTTCGGGACACTCAGGTGGTATGTGACCTCACCCGTGCCACTTCAGCCACTATATAAACCCCTTAGTGACACCTAAGAGGCCACATGGCAAGTGCTGCTTATCATTCTATCTTTCCTCCTTTTTCCTTTTTCCCCTATCCTAACACCAATCCTCCCTTCCATGCACTATTTTTGTTTCTTTTTACAAGCTTTTCTCTTCCCAATTGCCACCAAAAATTCTATTACTATGTTGGGAATTGAATTGTGAAGGAATTGGAAGCCATAGGAGTCCTTAAAGATCAAAGAAATTCAAGGATTCACCAAATGTACATCTAAAGGGTGCTAAGAACCAACTTTTGATGTGTAAGTGTTTCTACACTTTTTAATTTATTTCCTAGAGGACTTTGTCATTCTAAGAGTGCCTATAGTCTTAGAATTTAATTTGGGGACTTGTGTGATTTTTCAAGGAATTTTGAATAGAACATGGCATATATAAAGTAGTGAATAAAAGTGAAGTGTGCTTTAGCCTTTTTCAAGCTTGAAATATGGAATATGTCTCATTTGATAAAAAGGTATGTGAATTTAAGGCATTCAAAGCATGGACATTGAAATTCTTATGTAATAGGCTTAGAATCCTTATATAGAAATGGTTGAAAACATAGCTAAAATGTGTGTAATAGGGAATTAGGCATAAACTTGTGTTAATTATGCACGGAATGTACGTTTGGTATGGTAATTTAGGGAAATAAAGGCATGTAGGGGCTTGATCCTCTTTTGGCTAAGAGGGTTGTGTGAGAGTGTATGTGTGGATATGACTTATTAAGATGATTTAGGTATAGATTCTAAGGTGTTTGACATGGAAAAGGTGTGAATTATAATTGAATGTAGTGAAATTGGGAATGATGGTAATAGGCCTTAGTGTGGCTGAGAGGTTGCTTGGCATAGGGGACTTGGTATATGGTAGGTTAATATGACAATTTGTGTGGCAATTAGCTCATTAGTGATGGCATTATAAGTGTAGGTGATGAAATTAGTGAATAAGGCTTGTGCGTGTTTGTGTACTAGGTGTGGCTGAGAAATGTCTAAGGTGCACAATGGCCTAGTTTGCATAGTAATGGCATTATCTATGTTTAAGCATGCTTGTGTGATGGTAAAATATGTGTATGTGTGCTTAAATGTGATTAAAAACATGTGTATGGCAATTTGGGGACATTGGCTGAGAGGTATGCAAGGCTAAATGGCATGAAAATGAGATATGGCATAACATGTATATATATGGGATATGGCAAACATATTTGGCATGAATTTTGCAATTTTTATATGGCATGACCTAGGTGAAAATGCAAGAGTAAAAAAGCATGAAAGGTATCAAATTAGGCATGAAAGGTATGCAATTAGGATATCTTTTAAGGTTAAGAAATGGCATGGAAATAGCATTGAAATTGGCCTAAAATAAAGAGTTAAAAATGGCTTTAAAATGAGTTAATTATGGCATGAAAATAAGACTCAAACTTAGACTATTTGTGATGTTTAAGTGGAATGAGATAAAAGCTTCTTGTATGGATATTTAAGTGGACAAATTATACTTAGCTTTAGGCCTATGAAAGTTTGGACAAATGAGTGCAAATGGCACTAAAAAATGATTTAAAAATGACCTAAAATGGATATAAGATGGCCACCGCAAAATTGTAAAAATGACCTATAACTGTCACATAAAAATAAATTTTGGGACTATGTTTGAAATGATCGTTTAACATAAATATAAATATACTAAATTAATGGACTAGCTTGGATTTAATATGACTTTAATTTTTCCTAAGACAATAACCTAAAATAATTAAAAAAATTGACCCAAAATTGTTTAGTAGAGCTAAAAATGACTTGTAACTATTTAGGTCAAAAATTAAATGTCTAGAAAAATTAAAAACTATTTGTTTTCCACTTTTAAATATTATAGATAGATGATCAGTAAAGAAATGAACATAAAATAAAGTCAAATGGCCTATTAGTTAGACACCCACTAGATGGGTTGACCAGTCAACTTAGGGATTAATAGCTGTTAGACTATCTAGTTATCATACTAGGCCGATGTAGTAGTCAAGGTCAATAATTAGGCCACTACATAAATCTGTAGGGTAGACCACTATATTGGTAGCATTATTATCCGTATATCATATTAAGCCGGTGTAGCAGCGAAGGTCCCTATAGGGGTCACTGCATTAGTATGCAGGGCAAACCAAGATGGATAATTTAACATGATGACAATGATAAATTACCTTGGGAGGTCTATAGATTGATCCTTATGTTCAGTTGCTCATTTCTAAGAGGTTCTTGTGAACGGATCCCTATGGCCATATTAGGCTGGTGCAACGGTCAGGGTCCAAAATGTGGGCCACTACACACTTTTTTAGTTCCCTCTTGGTCTAGTGTCTATAAGTGTTGTCTACCTAGTTAGGCTTATGAAATGGAATTAAAGTAAAGTAAAATACAAGTCTAAAATGATTAATGATAATTTATGCTAAGAAATTT
>CANXYI011250046.1:0-12714 GCA_948208565.1 Hura crepitans | reverse complement strand
AATATAGGTCATGGAAATGGTTAGGTAAAAATGGTGAAGAGTGATGTTTAGGTATTAAGGGTCGAAGAATGTTCTCTTCTTTCAATTCCTTGAGCATCATGGACAAGGGCTTATTCTGATAGGCTAGTCTATGGGAAATCTTTCTTGGCTCAGTTCTTTGGCATTGCTTGCCTTTATAGTCAAATTCATGCTCATTGAGTTCTTCAAAGCACCTTATTATTAGGTTCCTTGGATTTTTTTCTATGGGTGTCATTATCCTTTATTCTAATACAGCCATTGCCTTATTCATTATGCCTTTAGTAACAAATTGACTCTCACCTTTGGTTTCTAGTCGAGTTGCCATTTTTATGATGAGGAGTGTTAAAGGAAGGACAAGAGTTAGTCTTTTGCTTTGAAGAGCCTGACTAAAGGATGATCCTTATTATTAGTGTGATACAGTTGTCAATATGATAACATGCATGCTTTAAGCATTATGATTATGATGCAAGGGTAAATATCAACATGTATAAAGGACACATATAGGTGTGAGTGAGGTTTAAATGAATAAAGGTGACTCCTACAGTAGATGTGCTTATAGTAGGTGATTGAAGCCTACATGATGTGCTAAATGTGAATGTATGGGTATATGGAGGATGGTTAATGCATGTTATTCTTGTTAATGTGATACAAGGTCTGCATGAGAAAGTGAAGTTATTGGGATAGTGTTATACATATGTATGAGATAGTTCATGATGTGAGATGCATGTTTGTACATATGTAACAACAGGGCATATGTTTTGTTATGCATAAACAGGCAAGTCTTCTAATGATAGATGCTTGATGAATGATACATGCTTATTGTGACACATGTTAGGGTACTTATGGGGTTCCTTATTTAAAATGAAGGTACAAAAATATATACATTCACGATACATATGATTACAAGTATATGTGATGAAGATGTATGATTCTAAATATATATAAAAGGTCTCTTAGGCAAATAAAGAAGATGCCTATAAAGTTGTATGCATGGTTTTATGTGGGTACATATGAAGGTATATATTGTGTGTAAGGTTATGAGGTACATGTTACAATAAAGTTATACATAAGGTACTTATTCATTAGATGTTGTGATGTCTATGTTATGTATGGATAGCTAATGTATAGGTGAGGTTAGAAGGTCTTAATATGGGGATGATCCTAAGGAATAATATGTACTAGTATGAGATATACCTATATGAAGTGTGTTTACAATATATGCAATCTAAGGTGTTACATGGATACTTGTATGGATCAATGATGCATGATTGCCTAAGCAGTATAAATGGGGTAATGTTGTGTATGTGTAACATATATACAGTTGATGCATAGTATGTAATGTGTGCCTTATACATGAATGATGTAAATATGTGCATACATGGTGTGGATAGTTAATGAGTTAACAAGAAGCATGAGTAAGAAGTTAATAATCCTTTATAAGATAACAACCTTTGATGCATGGTTAACATGTCATGTGCTAGTGTGAAGTGTACTTAAGTCTACATGAAGCATGTTTACAATGCTTGAGTATTAGGATGGAAATGTAAAAGTTTATAAGATATATATAGTTTACAAGAAAGATGTAAAGTTTATGTCATGTAGTAGGTATAATGTTATACATGTGCAATAAGATAAAAGCATGATATATACATGGTATATAAAAACAAGAAGGGTATAAAACAAGAAGGATGCAAAGTTTATGTAAGGATAAAAAGGATATAAGTTTAGTTGTACAAGAACAAACATAAGTAATAAGCCTTCTAACCTTATTACTCCCACACACATGGTCTTAGCAATTCTTCCTAGGTAAGGTTACCGAAGCATCAATTAGGGGGATGTATAAGTTTGATTATGGGCTTAATTAGGCCCAATGAGCCTCTTGTTTTTAAAGTGCATGCAAGATCAATGGCCTATAACATTTAAGTCTTATTTGAGGTGAAATTAGGTTAGGCTCATTCCAAATAAAAGGCACAATAAGCTTGGCCTCCCTTTAAACAAGGTTAAATGTAATAGGCCCATATGGCAATCATGGCATAATCATTTAAGGTCATATAACCTAAAGGAAGTTGATAGGCTTAACTATATAGGCTTATGGTTTGATCAAAAGGCTTATGGCTCCTATAAGCAAAGGTCTCTCTTAATGGGTCTTTCCAATTAGGGATAATAGTGACTGATTAGTTCACCTTTTTATACACTTGAAGGCATGAGGCTTATTAGTGATGGCTATACTAGCGCTTCTCTATTCTTGAATGAGAAATAGAGTCATGGCTTATAACACCATCTAAGGTAAAAAGGACACAATTTATATAAAATGCAATGCATGGGATTGATAAAAAAAATAGAATATTAGATGGCATATTAATTGGGCACTTTTAGATTTAAATTCTCAGTCCCAACGGAGTCGCCACTCTAGAGAAAAAAATTAGGATGAAAGCGATTTAGTGTTTAGGAGTTGCCACCTAGCCTTTACACTAGGACCTTTAATCTTTTATACTAGAAAAGATTAAAATTAGATCTTATTTATGCCCTAATAATATGTCTTCCTTTTATATTGTAACATTTATTAAACCCGCATCAAGCAAGCATGCATTATATGTAAAGCAATTATGTCACCTTTTTATGTATAAAAAGTAAATTATGGTATTTAAAGCATACAACAAGTATATTGTACATCTAAAAATCGAGTTATTGATTATGGTATAACTTGACAACTATCCGTAATTCCATAAGAATTAGGGATAATTGTCTAACTCACATCTTTAGGTGATTGGTCTTTATTAAAATTCATTTTTATGTGACTTTTGGTTATGGAAACTTAAACCATTTTGTTAAGAAAACACCGATTAATTAGATAGAAAATCACTTAATATGAAGTTAGGCATTTGGCATGTAAGACAAGTTTTTTAACTACCTATTATAACCCAAAATAAGCTAAAAGATATAAAAGGTACAAAACCAAAGCAAATAAAACAAAGCACTTAATTGTCCCGTATGTATGTCGATAAGCCTATGCGGACTCTGTATAGCTCTAGCAAGTGTCTGTGCAAACTACTGCTTGTAAGCCATTTGGACTTTTACTCTAGTGATAAAGTTTACTTGCATACAACTCAAAGGATGGTTAGAAACAACATATAATGGTCCATGAGGACCTAATAACACAATGTTAATATCACGTATAACACAAAAGAAAATGGTCATGATACATGCCTAAAAGATGGTTATCATTAAAGGGATGATGAATTAATAATGAAGAGTAAAACATGATGATAAGAAATATAGATACTTGTGAAAACTAGAATTCAAAGTAAATGTATGCGTAGACTATATTTCTCATAAGAGGGAGTCCATATGGACTCCATAATTGGACAAACATGCATAACACACATATATCCATATGGACTACATTCCTTATGATAAGGAGTCCATATAGAATTCAAGATGAAATAAATAAAAGCAAAGTAGAATCATACATATAGACTATACTCCTCATTAGAGGGAGTTAGTATGGACTATACAACAATTTTAGCATGTCAACAATATGCTTATTAAAGAAAGGAATAATTATACAACATGATAACATCACAAAAATTATGTCAATATGGTAAATAGTATATATTAGAACATGATACATTAAGACAAATAGGAAACTATAATCGACCCTAAGTCCGTGCAGATAATAAATCATGCACATATCAACAAAGTAAGTTAGTGTGGACATCAGCATGCTTATAGATAGGTTTATGTGATTAGGTTGAAAATAACAAAATGATCACTAAGATAAGAGCAGTCAACCATTCCTAATAAAGCAACTTAAAATGATGACCTACTCTTATGATTAAGGTAGGGATTACATAAAATCACCTTACTCGTGATCAATCCTTAGAGATCATATGTCTATGAAAATAGTAAGAATACATAGTAGGAGACCTCATATCTTACCTATGTAAGTGGATTTCAAGCAATAATGCAAAAGGTAGAGTTTTGGAAGAACATAATTAAAGTGTGGTCTTATAAGACTAATAGAGCGATTCGTAGTTAGAGTTCTCTCCTCGGATAGTGGGTCTTCGCTCTCAAAATTGCCTTTAATCTCCACTTCCCCCTTATAAATTCACACCTAAAAGAGGTATTTATAGGCTTAAAGTGATAGGTCTTCTGTCCAAAAGTGATAAAGTCCTTCTAGGATTGGGAGATAGAGTCTGAATAGGAAGTTTACGCTTTTAGAAGCTTTTACATCAGCAAGTCCATGCAGACTCGAACTACTTAGTCTGTGCAGACTTTGGTCATAGGTTTTCCCACTAGTCCATAGTTTTTATGCCAAGTTTGTTACAGTCTATGTGGTCATAGGCTTTGGCTTGTCCATATAGATTTTAGGCTTTGGGCTTAACTAGTCTAGGTTGGCTATGGTATGGACCTAATATCATCAAGTCCTAATAGACTTGTGCCATTTTAATCTGTGCAAACTTGGTTTCTAGGTTCTTTCTTTATTGCTTGAGCATGTCTCCGGTTATCATCATAGGCCTAAACTCCAAGCATCTATAAGAAGTGTAAAAAAATTTTAATAAATCAACAAATGGTAGATCCTAAATGATGAATTAATAGATAAAAAATATAACTTATCTAAAAAAGGAGTGCTAAGGAAAAAAAATAGATTAGGAAATAATAATAAACCTAAAAAGAAATAATAAAAAGAAAAAAACAGATATATGAAAAATTAACATATCTAAAAAAAATTAAACAAAAGATATATAAAAAAAAGGTAGCATTACAAATTCAAGAGTTTTAAGGCAAGAAGAAAGAAAAAAAGGGAGAAAACATGCAACTATAATATTTTTAAAAAAAAGGGAGAGGAGAAACAAAAAAATACAATAGATCTAAAAATTAACATATCATAAGCTATCTTTATAGATCAAAAAATAAGCAGAGCATAAAAAAATTTTGAAATTTTTTAATCTAATGAAAAAGTAGTTTAAAAAAAGCCATGGAATAATCTAAAAAATCAACATGCAAAAATATTTTTTTTATAAAATTGAATTTTATAGTAAAAATATAACAAAGCTAGTAAAAAGAGAGTTTTTTTTACAAATCCAAAATGGCACTAACACTGATTTTCTTATCAAAAAGAGTTAAAATGAAATGATTTGAAAAAAAATGGAAAAAGAAAAGAGAAGAAAAGTGAGAGAAGGGTGGAATGAGAGAGTTAGAAGAGGAAGAAAAAAATAAAGAGAGAGGCATGGTAAAGAAAAACAAATAGATGAATGAGTGGTAAATGAGAGAACAGGAAAGAGATGAGAAAAGAGAAAAAGTGGTAGAATGTGAGAGAGAAAATTGAGAAAAAGTGAGGAGAGAGAAATAAAAAAGGTATTTATATATAGGTTTTTTAGCAAAAGTAGAAAAATATCCCTCTCATTTGAAAATAAAAATATTCTAGAAGGGGGCATGTTAGTCATTTAATGCTTGGGTAGGCTTTTAATAAACTAATCATATAGGGTCTAATCAAATAATAACCATCTTTTTGCCATCTTAATTGAAATTTACATTTTTAAACCCTAAACTTTTTCTTTTCTTTCTACATAAGCTATAAAGATCATAATTATTCATTCCATTTAATTTTTCTCTCATAAATAAAAGACTTAATAGATATAATAGCTTTGTAAACACAATTATAATAATGGTCTTATATAATAATAATAATAATAATAATAATAATAATAATAATAATAATAATAATAATAATAATAATTTAAATGGTTACGTCTTTTATCATTTTATACATGTTGATATGGTAATTGAACGATACAACTTCAAGATTCAAATTAATAAATAGAGTTTAATAATTTTTGTTTAGTGTTTTCCCTCTTTCCATTAATTTAATTACAAGAAAGGAAAAATATAGTGCATTAAAGTAATTATTTTCATAATATTTTAATTAATAAGCCAATTTAAAAAAATAACACTGTAAATAAAATAAATAAAAAGACAACAAGTCTTTTTTGAATGATAAAAAAAATAAAAAGATTTATAACCTTTTTAATTATTAAAATTATATTTCCAAATGAATAACTTAGACATTTTTTTAATACAATGAATATAATTAAAATTTTGCATTAAAAGAGACAAATAATGTAAAAATAAAGATAAAAATTTATTACTTAATTTTTGTGGTAAAATCTCTAGATTAAACTTTTTTAGGTTATACAAATTATAATATTATAAGCATTTAGGGTTAGTATTAATTTAAAAAATAATAAATTATGATAAATTATTAATGACAAGTAAGTCAGTCTTGGCTTAGTTATTTATTAAAAAATAATTTAAATTAATTAAAACTAATAGAATATTATAATAAAGTTAAGTCATTACATGCAAATCATTAAATTTCTCTTTAAAAATGGAAATCCACATAAATTATTTTATAGAGACATATACATTAAAGTTCAAACGCTACAAATTTTTTAAATGAAAATTTATATTTAAATTCTATGGTATAAATCGTCAATTAGAGTTGGTCTCTGTAACAACTCCTATCCAATTCTCGAAGGAACCCAATAGGAGATGCTACTTCTCATAGGTCATCCATCATGTCACTACCCTAGCTATCATTCATTTAACACTTATAGCCCCAACTATCCTGGTGATGTATTCCTATTATTTTTCATTTGTTATCCTATGTTCTTCTTAATTTGACTATAATTAGCTAATAAAACCATTTATGTGGTAGTAATTTAATTTACAAAAATTTAGACAGTATAACGGCTACCTATATAAAAAAATTTTGGAAACTGATTAAAAAGCACTTCTATATTAGTTATCAAATCATCATTCCTCTTATGGGCCCATTTGGTGCTCTAATCATCTAGTCCCATCACATAGTTACAAGACACAGGGTCTCAAACCCATATCATGTTCAAACATAAACCAAGCACACATATATATACACATACATTCAATTTACAACTCTAGTTTATTAAATACAGACCATATAGTATCAAAGTCATGTTTAACAACTCTAGGCCCTAGGCCCCATTCCCTATCTACTCATGAGTGCCATCTATATATACATAAAAGTATAGAAAATATACCCCAATAGATGATCATCAGCTACACTATAGTTATCAAGACCGAGTAGCACATTATCTACAACTTGTGTATCAGAACACCGATACACTGAGTATAAATTCTATGGTGAATTTAATGAAATACATATGTGTCAACTAAACAATCATGCGAAAACACTCATCATGCAAATCATGTAACCATACAAGTTTAGGTAAATGCAACTTTGTCATTTATTAGCCACTCTTACTACTTAAAATTCAGTATGTCTCGTACTTTGTTTAAGTTACTAGGTTATGTTCCTCATCTTTAATTATGTCAGGTATGTCATAGAACTATAATTGTTAATAATATATGTGTTTATTTATTTTCATCAATTTTAGGCCCATATTGGAAAGACTACTCTTAAAGACACTAGATAGTGGGATCCAGACAGTGCAATAACCCATATTTTGGACCTCGATAGCTGTACTTACCCAGCTCTATCCGATAATAAGGATCAGTTTATAAGAACCTCCCAAATTAGAGTGGCAGGTATTAATCCTGGTTAACCTCCCAATAATAAGGATAACATGGATTAGTCCTATAGGACCTCCTAAATCCCAATCATTAGATCATCATAGGTGGATAGCATGGATTAACCTCGTTGGATCTCCCAAATCCACAACAAATATGGGTAAGCGGGGATTAGCCCATGTGAACCTCCCAATAACAAGGTGTGTAGGGCTTTCTATCAGAACCTTGATGGCTACACCCGCCATCAAATGTACATAGGCAATGGCCCAAGAGGATTAAAACTCTTAGCAGCTACTAATTCCCTAGTTCACTAGTCAATCCATCTAAAAGGTGTCTAACTGATATGGGATAACTTTATTTACCAATTTAATTAGACAATTACATGTTATTTGTCACTAGTTACAACATTGCTTATAATCATCACAATTACATACACATTTTCATTGTAATGTAACCAACCATTACAATAAATTATCACTGTCATATTTATATTTGTTTTGGTAATTTCTATGACCTCAATTGTCAAACCATTATTCTCTTGCAATCCAACACCATGGCATCAATTCCTGTTACTGTTGCCATTACTAACCATACCAAGTCAATTACTCAATCTTTTATTTACTTACAATATGTCACCAATTTGCTTTCATGCACTTAGTCATTTCATGCCTTACTCTCATTACCATTACTCATCACTTTCACATACATGGGCACACCTTCTTACATAACATAATTTAGGCCAAATCTTGTATTATTACTAACCATTTTCTATGCTCATATTTTATCTTATTTACATTACCAAGTCTCACTAACCACACTTGCACATTAACATTCCCTTTATGCACACCATTCGGCCATACCTTAAACACACACATGCATATGTATTTCTCACACACTAATGACACATATAATCTCTTCATAATCACATTAACATAATTACATAAGCATGGCACATTAACATGTACACATACACACACCATTACACTTTTATACACATTTATTCATACACACACACAATGGCACACAAATATTACACTAAAATCACATACCTAGGGTGTCAAAACACCCTAATCCACCACTTTAAGTCTTTCAAGCTTGTCCTCTTTTCCTTTAAACATACACATTCTAGGGTTTAGAAAATTTTCAAAACTTGTACATAACTCCAAATTGAAAGCTAACTACATGGTTAAGCTAGGCTCACTTAGGACTACCTAAAACAAAAATAAAAAATGGGATAAAAACACTTACACCCAAATTTGACACTATTCATCAAGTGTCAACATCTCACTTTCTAGCCTTTGTTTTTGAATTCTGTCAGTTGGAATGAACTTAAAAGGTTATGGAGGTAAAAACCCATATAAAATTTGCTAGATTTGGACTTGATTTGATGGAGATGAAAAAGAAAAATAGGAGGAGAGAGAATATGGAGATGGTGTTAGCTTTTGGGGGTAGAAGGAGGAAGATGACCACTTTGGCACATGTGAACCCTACATATGCAAGGCCTTTTATATTAGATGTGTGGACAACCTAGATCATGCCATGTGTCAATCGAACGGTCCGTTTTAACCCAATTTTCTTTTAAACTTTAGAAATTCAAAATAATTTCTCAATACCTCTAAAAATCATGGCTTCAGTGCTAAAAATTCTCTATAGTGCCTATTAAAGGCCTTGTAAAATCTCGAGTAAAAACTCCTAAGGCAACTAAGGTTACTATTCACTTGCATAATTAAAAAATTCCAAATAAATATCAAATCACTTTAGAATAATAAAATTCCTTCACCAATAGACTTAATGAAATTTTTAACCTTCAGGGCATGGCATTTTTAGGTCCATCTAAGCATGTCTCGAACCATTCCTAGCACAAACATAACTAAGGTCACTATTCACTAGTTCTTAGCCTAAAAAGATTTATTAGTTCTGCTAAAAGTTATAATTCTTTCATTTTTTGGCATGTCAAAGTTTTATGACTAATACTTCCCCTTTAGGCCATCGTAAAGTGCCCCGGCATCCTAAGAGATACTATTCATGCGTCAAAGGTACTATTTATGAAATTGAGATTTACAAGCATTACAATCTTTCCCCTCTTAAGAAATTTCAACCTCAAAATTGCCTGGTGAGAATAGATATGGATACTGAGCTTTCATTAGCTCCTCGCTTTCCCATATGGCTTCCTTCGTCTTATGGTGCTTCCATAGCACTTTCACTAGTGTTATAGACTTGTTCCATAATTTTATGATTTCTTTAGCAAATATTTGTACTGGCTCTTCCTTATAAGTTAAGTCTAGCTGCAATTGAATCTCCTTTATCGGTATCACATGTGTAAGGTTAGACCTATATCGCCTTAGCATCGAGATGTGGAACATTTCATGAATCCATTACAATTTTAGTGGTTAGGTTAGCCTATATGCTATCTATCCCACACATTCTGTGATCTCATATAGACTGATGAATCTAGTTAATTTCTCTTTTTTTCAAAATCTGAGTATCTTTTTCCATGGTGATACCTTTATAAACACTTTTTCACCAACAACATATTTAATGTCATTATGTTTCAAATCAGCATATTACTTCTATTGGTCTATGGTAGCCTTTAACTTATCCCTTATTATTCTGACCTTCTCTTCTATATCTCTAATCAAATTAGGCCCTATGAGCTTACTCTTACCTGCTTCACTCTAACAAAGTGGAGTTTTACACCTTTTGCCATACAGTGCCTCGTAGAGAGCCATGCCTGAGCTAGCTTGATGGCTATTATTATAGGCAAATTCATCCAAAGATAGATATTAATCTCAACTCCCCTTAAATTTAATGGCATAACTGCATAGCATATCTTTTAGTACCATTATCACCTATTCTTATTGCCTATCCATTTATGAGTGAAATGCTATACTAAAAGTTAGATGAGTACCTAAAGCTTTTTATAGTTTCCTCTAAAATTTAAAAGTGAACTAAGGGTTTTAGTCTAAAATAATGGCAATTGGCACTCTGTGAAATCTCACAATCTCATTGACACACAACTGTGTTAGCTTATCTAAGGAGTAGTTCATTCTGACTAGGATGAAATGAGTTGTCTTGGTCATCTTATCTACAATCACCCAAACTACACCGCATTTACTCTTGGTCATTGGTAATCCCATCATGAAATATATAGTGACTCTTTTGCACTTCCACTTTGGAATTACTATGGGGTGCATCAAACAAAAAAAAGAACTTGATGTTTAGTTTTCACTTATTGCCATGTTAGGCATCAAGCCACATAATCTGCTACATCTTATTTCATTCCTGGACACCAATAGTGGGATTTCAAGTCCTGATAAATCTCCGTGCTTTTTTGGATGCATAGAATATAAAGTATCATGTGCTTTTCTCAAAATTTGTGTTCTTATTCCTTCCACCTCAAGTACACATAGCCTATCATGTAAGTAGAAGCACCTGACTATCTTGACTTCAAACTTTAGAGTCTTTCACCACTTTAAGTCCTTGGTTGCCTCTCTACTCTAAGCTTGTCCTCTTTTCCTATAAACATACATATTTTAGGGTCTAAAAAATACTCAAAAATTCTACATAACTCTAAATTGAAAGCTAACTACATGATTAAGCTAGGCTCACTTAAGACTACCTAAAACAAAAATAAAAAGTAGGATAAAAACACTTACACCCAAATTTGACACTATTCATCGAGTGTCAACATTTTACTTTCTAGCCTCTATTTTTGAATTCTATCATTTAAAATGAACTCAGGAGGTTATGAAAGTAAAAATCCATATAAAATTTTATACATTTAGACTTGATTTGAGAGAGATGAAGAAGAAATAAGAGAGGAGAGAGAACATAGAGGTCGCGTCAGCTTTTAGGGGTAGGACGAAGATGACCACTTTTGCACATGTGACACCCCACATGTTTAAGGCCATTTATAGTAGATTGGTGGATAGATCGAATCATGCCACATGTTGATGCAATGATTTGTTTTAACTCAATTTTCTTTCAAACTTTAGAAATTCAAAATAATTTCTCATGACCTCCAAAAATCATGGCTTTAGTGCCAAAAATTCTTGATAGTGATTATTCAAGATCTCGTAAAATCTCAAGTAAAAACTCCAAAGGCAACTAGGGTTACTATTCACTCGCGTAATTAAGAAATTCCAAATAAATATCAAACAACCTTAGAATATTAAAATTCCTTCACCAATAGACTCAATGGAATTTTTTTTACCTTGGTATGGCATTTTTAGGTCCATTCGAGCACATCTCAAACTATTCCCAGCATAAACTCAACTAAGGTTACTATTCATTAGTTCTTAGCCTAAAATGATTTATTGGTTTTGCTAAAAGTTTTAATTCTTCCATTTTCATCATTTTCTAGCTTGTCAAAGTTTTATGACTAGTACTTCCCCTTCAGGCCATCATAAGGTGCCTCAACGTCTCAAGAGACACTATTTATGCCTTGAAGGTACTATTCATGAAACTAATATTTATGGGAATTATAGTATCAACCTCTAAATTTTTAATCATCAAAAATAGTAATTAATTTAATTTGATTCAAAATTGACTCAAGAATATCTAATTTATGACTGTTTAAGCATTAGCAAAAGTGATACAATTATATTCTAACATGACACTTCCTAATTAAGGATGAGTTGGGCTGCCCAATACCTTCCCCATGCATACAAAGACCTCTAAACCCAAGATTCATTTCAGTGTCAAATCATATTTATTTTAATTGGTGGTGTCTCTTAATTTTTCACCAAAAAAGGGTTAGCTACACTCCTTATTCAGATCCGATGAGTGGGTCAAGTAAGAGGTGTCACAATGAGAGCCTTAAAATAGCCTAAAACTCTACAATCAAGGGATAAACCTCTTAGGAACCAAAATGAAAGACATGATCACTCGAGTCCCAAAATGAGCAAAAACCTTTAAAAAAGACATATTTAGCTCAATAAGAGCTAAAAACCTCAAACCAACTAGGCCCATAAACCTAAGCATATCTCATTCACAACCAGAAAGGTTAGTGGTAAAAGGAAGCAACGTAGTAAAGAATTCAAAAGACATGGTTAAAATCACCCTAAAGAATGAGAAAAATAATAAAATTTGCATGTGATACAATATAAAGGTTGAGCTATGTTTATA
>CANXYI011250015.1:0-15048 GCA_948208565.1 Hura crepitans | reverse complement strand
CAATATTTGTCCAGGGGGCACTAGTCACTGATGCCCACTTCTGAACCTCATTTTTCTTGCATTTTCCTTATCATTTTTGGGCTATATGTCACTCCCTTATTACTCCCATATGTCTCACTCCTCATTTTAACCATGAAAAGTAAATTTCCTATTTTTCCCTTCGATTATTTTTCACTATGTAGTTCACACCAACTGACTCTACTCAATTCATATGTCCATTTTTCCCCACTTTTTCTTCAAATTCCAATTCTATCCTCACCAAAATTGGATTTAAAGTCGAGGTGTGACAATGCTTCTCCTCTGAAGGAATTTCATCCTCAAAATTTCATTAACATGCTTCCCCTCTTAGGTTTTCTCTAGGAGTTTGTATAACATACGTATCCAGTTCTTATAGTCTTTCTTGTTACTCTAGTTATATGATATACTCATTACTACTAACTGAACCACATTTGATAGTGTAAATCCATCATACTTTTATGGTGTTTGTTCTAATTATAAGTCCTCATCCACCAATCATTTGTTCTTAGTCATCCAAGTGATTCTTTATTTTTAATCTTACAATATAACCAATCTCATTTATATATGTCAAGGTTTAGTCCTTCTCCTTACCCTACTTTGTCATCAAGCATCCAAATTTTAAATCTATTTTTAGTCATTATCTCTTAAGATATTCTTTTAAAAATCTATTTTTAACTAACATAGTGCTCAATTCGAAACCCTTTATTGTATAAGTAGGTCATGTTAATTCCCTTCTTCAATTAGGGCAATATGCATATAGATATAGATAAATGGTAATTATGCATATGAAGTAATGTTAATAAATGATGATGATGATGTATTATGACTATGCATATTTCTACGGTGGCAGTGACATGAGACCATGCATACTTAGTCTCTATGTATCATATTCATGAAGATAGCCTTTGATATCAGGGAAAATTGATGGGCACATTAAGAGTATCAACTCCTATATCCTTAAATATCATTGTTTCATATGATATCCGATCTCATCTTGCTTGTATTTCTTGCCAATATCTTCCTATAGACTTTATCATAGGACTCTTAATTTTCCTTATAACATTTCCACAATATTATAACATCTCTATTCTAAACCAGATATTAGCTTCAAACATCTCTTATGTTGTTTATTTCTATATAACTCTTACACTATCTCAATTTCTTTTTATCTCTCCTTAGATTCTACACTACTTATGCTTTTTGCAATTAGTCTCTTATTAATTCACTTATGTACCTTATTTGATGTTATGTTATCTTAGAATTTTTTATCATAATAATATTTCTATAATATTACATTTTTATACTTATGTAATCCTATTTCTATTTCTCCTAGCATTATGTATCTTATAGCTTATACCAAGTTCTCATGTTCATATTTATCTTACATCACTCTATTCTCTCCTATCATAAGTGCTTCTTTCTAGGTTTTCTTAAATCTTTCTTCACATATAGCTTCCTCAATAGAGCTTCAATGTGATCGTCTTTACTATTCCAGGGTATGTTATCTTTACTCACTTTTAGTTAATTAACGTATAATTAAATTCTATTTTGTGTCTTATAATTGCTTGTTTTCTTTGATAACTAGCATTTTCTATAATTTTTATATGTTCAGGTACCATCTTTATAGTTTATCATTGACCTTATTGTCAATCCTTCCATATCATCCTTTATTACTGTGACACCCCTTACTTGATCCAATCGTTAGACCTAAGTAAGAAGCAACACGCTACCCAAGTCTTTATCTTCCTTCTTAACTTATCCTTAAGACTTAAAACCTTATCCTTGAGTCACATAAATGTAAATCAATAGGCTATAACATTTTATAACCATCGTGTTGAAAATCTGGCAATGTAACGGTTGCTTGGGGCACTTTCCAAAATTTTCAACTTGTGAAAAACACTTCATAAACATATCATAACACTCTTCCTTACTCCATGATCCATCTAATCACTTCAAACTATAACAATCTCTCCATCACAAACATACATAAAGAACCCTATATCTAACAAATAGGCCATACAATTATATTTACATACTTAGTCCACACTAATAGTAATTACAAAACCTTTATAAATTATACATAACAATTTGGTAATTATGCAAATTACATTATGTTTACATACGTTACCAACCTTGTATTCATAATTCCTTATATTATGTCTACTAGTTTCAACTACTTATCCTCATTATGCAAAAACCTACGTGTCTCAAAACACTGATGCGTTAAGCAAAGATATCAAAGTTTATTTTGTTTTAATTTAAACATATAGACTTTATTCACTAAGTTAATCCATTCCATAGGTTTAAGACATACTAAAACTTTATGATAGTAACTGTTCATTTTTTATTACATTATTCAATACAATATACAATATAATCCTCATATAAACTTATTCATATATGATCTTCCAACAAGAACTAAATAATCTATTTAATGATTCATTAGGGTAAATGCAAGACATAGTATTCTTAGCAATTATAGACACATAAATCTTGCATACACATACTTACTTAGATAGTATTCATATGAAATGATTTTTAGCTTATGAAAGAGTAATCATGACAATATGAAGCCAACTACACACACACACACACACATATATATATATATATATATATAGACATATGATTGGATGTATGAACATGTAAGCTTAAGAGTTGCAAACCATAAATTTATACATAAGAAGTAAATGAAATTTTCTTGGAGATCTATGCTTAAGTTTTATTATTGTAAATTTATTTTGCTTATGCACAAGAAAATAAATATCGAACGATAATGGAGTATCAATGGACCACCTAGGTCCTTAGAACCATATAAACCCCACACTCATCAAACTTAAAGATCAAAAAAATTATTGACCCTTAGGTCAAAATATAAAGTTAATCATTTTTATGCATCAGACCTGAAGGCCAAAAAAATTATTGACCCGTAGGTCAAAACATAAAGCTAATCATCATTATGCATCATACCCAAAGGTTAGAAATATGATTGAAAGATCCACAGATCAGATCCATAAGTTAGGAATATCAAATCAACTCGAAGGTTCACGCATCACAACCCAAAGGCTACAGAGGCACCGAAGTACCCTAGCAGTTGCTATGACTCTTAACTGACCAGTCAACCTATCTAGCTAGTCTATTTACTTGCATAGGCAACTAATCAAATTATTTTTAGTTACTCCATTTTAAGTAAGCTTACATAGCTTTTAATTAATTTGGTTTTGACGACAAACATCAAAAATTGGGAAAAAAATTTGTTATAAGTCTCATTTTAGTGACTAAACACATAATATCATGCATTTAACCACAATTCAAGCCATTTTTATCACATGTTTATCCCACACAATCATAATTTTACATTGTATTATTAGAACTACTTATGTCACTTTATACCATGGAATTACCATTTGACATCCATATTATAGCATATGTTCATCCAAAATGCATTATGCCTTAGTGTTCAGCCTAAAACACATCAAGGCATTACATGAAAGTGTAATACCACATACTCGTAATATGTTTCAAATATATTAATGGCCTCATACGTGACCATTAGGTCACCACGTCATTCTTGCATATTCATGCATTATTTAACATTATGTACCATATTCCCATTGTCCTTATTCAGTATCTCATTTGTGTTCATTCGTTATCTATGACATGCATAACAATCAAGGTTTCACTCCCAAATATATGCTATTGGGCCATTCGGCAAAACATCATGGTTAATCTCAATTTATTACTTCACTTATGGGATATACTTCATGATATCATGCACAATATGAAACACATAAATACACATATAAATATGTAGGACATCCTTCAAATACGCTTATATAAGTATTCCTGTACATCTCATATCATAGTTTCAATACTCATGCATTATTGAACTTCTTGTCTCATACATATGCCTTATTATACCTAGCATCAATGGTACTTAATCATGCATATCACTTGGCTTTGCAACCACTTAATCACTCAAGATTTGTGGTCTATCAATATTCATAATGCATACTATTTCTCATGACCATCCATACATATGCATATTACATGACTAACCTGCATTATGAAGACATATCCATACAAACATGCTTTTATGATCATTCAGCCCCACATGCATTCACAAGGCAATTATTCATTATCAACTCCATAATTTACTCAATGTACCATCCTAAAGTATTTTAACATATGCATGATTTGATTCAAAAGTATAACATGCTTAAAACCATAATTATTATGTATAACCAGTCGAATGCCATAAAGGCTCTCATCTCATCATATGTATCATCATACAAAAAAAGGACATGTGTATTGCATGTTTTCTAAGGATTATGCCATATAAGTTTGATCATGAGTTATATTACTACATCAAGATAACTTTTTATTTTATCTTAAACATGATAGGAATGCCATCATGAAATCCATTCGACCATAGCATCATGCAAGCATATAACTCTTATTCTTTTACTCATTCATAGCATTATACCTTAACATCTCATTATGTCACACCATATATATATAACATGTTTTTAGAACTTATTATGACCAATAAACTTGACAATTCGACCATGCCATGCAATCACATCTAAATCTTTCATTACTTACATTTCATAACTTATGATATATACACATGTTCCATTGTTCATATGTATTCACATATTATTCATTTTATGTAGAATATGCCATCTCACTTTTGTACATGTCTTTACATTGAGTATTGTCACACACATGATCATGCACTATAATTAACATGCCTAACATAAGATTATACATGTATAAGAACACCATAAGACCATTCAACCATAACACTTTCATACCTTATCATCTATCATTCCAACATGCTACATTCATGCTGTTAAGTTCATTTGCTCATATGCATCTATTCATAGCACAAAATATACATGACATGCCTAATCTAGACATAAGGGTTTATATAAACATTATGGGCCTAACATATCACACACATCCACCTGTATTCTTATCAATTAATATACCAATACAGTTTCATAATACCAATTATTGTAATTAAAAACATTAATACACAAAATTAGGAAAATTTATATAAACATGATTAATCCCACCATAGGTGCATATTAGTCATACATCAATTACACCTATACACCTATTCATGGACATACCTAATTTATATCTTTTGCGATATACAATTCCCATACTTGCATATATCTTTAAATTATGCATATTCTGCTATCATGCATTTTCATCATATTTAACATCACTAAACATTTTATATCATAACTCTAACATCATTAAACACAATTTATACATATTAATTAGCATTATATGCTCATTTGCATACAAACATATGCATATACATAACCACATGCAAAAATATAGTTTTATATGTATAGACACATACACACACACACCAAATAATAAAAAACTATAGAATTATGAATTATAACAATATAAACTTGGATAATTACCTCTAGAAGCTCATCAAAACATCATTTAGCTCATTAAAACGTCATTTAGTTTAGTTTTTCTTCCTTCTCTATTCGAGTACCTGAATTGTCCCCAGCATGTGAAGAAAACAATTATCCAATTTAAAACTTAAGTTAACCCCTTTTTAATTCTTTAATTAGAAACCAAAGAATATCATAAAATCTCAAAAATCATAGCAACACTACTCTCTTACAACTGTAAAATTTTGGTTTAGTGGTAGCCACTAAAACATACATATATATTCATATAAAAGAAAATCACAGCCATAATCCAACTTTTTGCTTCCATGTCTACAAATCAAAATATAGAATTTCATGGAATGATTTAACCATTAGTATTTCTTTCACAAGCTCAAGAATCATATTCGTAAATTGACTAAACAAAATTTTTAGATTCTAGTAGTAGGGACAAGTTAATAGAATCCAATTAAGGCATTATTTTAAATTCATGAACCATCCTCCAAGTTATAGATGCCATCTCTCAAACTTGCTTATAAATCAATAAAACAATGAAAAAATTAAATAGAGAAAAGAGACCAGCTAGATTACCTAATTTGGTTACTGTCGATCATTACCATTAACCACTATAACAATAGCTTTAACTGGCTACTGCATCACTAGTAGTAGTGCTCAGTGTCACCATTAACAGCTTTCAATGCAACCATTAGTAGCCTCTATTATTACTGCTCTTCTTCCTTCTTCCTCTTTTCTCTCTTTTTTTCCAACTGTAGTAGCTCTTTTATCGACCTACAGCTCACTACCATTATTAGGTTTCCATGCTTGGCACTGTCCCTTATGCCTCTGCCATTACTCACTTCTGCCATCATTGCCTTTCTCTCCTATTTCTTTTTCCTTCTTTCCTATCGGCTTCTCTATTTATTTTCTTTTCTCTTCTTTCTTTCTTTTTTTTTTCTTTTGTAGCTCTCTCTGCCATTACTCAAAGGCTATGCCACATCAACTCGGACATGACACTTTTGCCGCCTACAGCAATGCGTACCTCTACCTTTACCTCTTTTCTTCTTCCTTTTTCTTTCACTTTCTCCCTATTTCCCATTTCTCATGCATCTTATTTCTTTTTTTTTTCTATTCCTTATTCATTTTCTTTTGGTTTCTTTGAATTTATTTTCCCTGCAATATTCTTATATGACTGCCCTTAAAATAAGTAGAATATGTTTAAGGTAATAATACCTATAAAGCCCTCTTCTTTTATATTGTCATAATTATATTTTCTCTCTCTTATTAATTTATTTTATTCCTTAATTTTACAAATTATTCTCGATCCTTAAAAATCCCATGTTTACTTCCAATAAATCCTTAAAATATTTGAATGTCAACTCATGTGATTTATAGGTCCATCTATCAAAGACACATAAATATTAGTTCAGCTTTAAAATAATTAAACAACTATAGAACCCATGTTTTTCTTAATAATTATCCTCTTTTCCTTTTAGCCCAATTAATTTTTCGTGTGTCTTGTGTAAAATACACAAACCTGAGAAAAAAAAAACACTCCTAAAAAATTGCAAAGATTTTGGGATGTTATAATTACTCTCTTTTACTTGCCTCAATCTATTTTAGCTTCAATTTATTCTATCCTTATCATTATCTATCTTTGTTTGTAGCCTTCTAACCTCATAAGCCTTTATATTTATTCATATGTCTTTGATTATTTTATGTGTTGAACACATATCAGTGTCTTTCATAATATTTCTAAATCGATGAGCAAATAGATCCTTGTCAATGTCTTAGTAAATGTATCAATATGTAATGCACATGTGTGCGCACACATTCCACACATATACAGTCATTTCAAACCCAGAACCACCTAAACCTACTCAGATACCACCAAATGTAACACCTTCTACCTGGTCCATTTCCAAACCTGACAAGAGATGCCACTTCCTAGAAGGTTACCCATCTCAATACTACTCTCACTCGTAGCTCATTTAACTTGGTAAGAAATGTTATTATATTTAAAAATCAACTAATATATTGGTAAGTTCCAAACCCATATGGACTTAGTACCACAAAAGCTCATGTCCATCTATTTAGGTCCAGTAATATATATCTGATAACTTTAATATACTATCATGCCTATGTAATCCTAAAATAACAATTAATTTAATCATAATGTAAGTATACATTCAGCATACGGATAATGCTTGTGATGGACTCGCCTTACCTATGTCCTTAAAAATCTACTGTAGTAGATTTTAGGACTCAATTTATTGCTTCTCTTGCCTTACTGATAACCGATGCATTAGCAAAGAAGCTAATGTATTGAGGATAATTGCTTAGTGGTGCAATCTAATACTATGGACATAAGATCTTTAAATTCATGTGAGTAATAATTTTGATATAATTCACTTAATTTAGTGCATTTATCTTTGTTACTTAAAACTTTTTCGTAACTACTCTGTTTGTAGCTTTGTTATCTTATCCTAATTTATCTTGTTATTAAGTAGTGGTGTTATTGTCTCTCATTTCATTTCTGGCTATGTGTTGATGATAATTTAATAGATTTCTCATATGCCATACTTTGCAACATTCTCTAAGAAAATGCTCACATCTCTCTTTTAATCACTGTGGCAGTTTTTACTTATTCTTTTTCTTTTACTACATTCACTTCTTCCTTCTACGTTTCTCTTTACATTTTATTTATATGTATATATATAAATAATTACTTCATCTTATTCATAGATATGGTTGTATATTTATTGTATTTTATTAGGGATGAGAGCGGTTAGTGTTTGGAGTCACCATTTAGCTCTACACCAAGACCATTGATCTTTTCCCTAGAAAAGGTTCAAA
Organism: Hura crepitans; assembly: GCA_948208565.1. Classification (NCBI taxonomy): domain Eukaryota; kingdom Viridiplantae; phylum Streptophyta; class Magnoliopsida; order Malpighiales; family Euphorbiaceae; genus Hura; species Hura crepitans. Next base: position 6,757 of record CANXYI011250015.1, on the reverse strand, counting down.
ATTAGATCTTGTTTATACCCTAATTATATACCTTCCTTTTATATTATAATGTTTATTAATCTTGTATCATGTGAGCAAGCCTTTAATAAAGCATTTATGTCACCTTTTCACTTAGAGAAATAAATTTCAATATTGAAAATATATAACAAGCATAAGTATGTATTGACATCCAAAAATTGGGTCATTTAAGAGTGGTTTGACATGACAACTACTTGTAATTCCATAGGAATTGGCAGTAATTGTCCAACTCCTATCTCTAGGAGATTGGCCTCTTAAAATACATTTTTATGTGACTTTTATTAAGGAAAACTCAAAACCATTTTGTTTAGGAAAACACCAATTAATTATTTAGAAACCCATTTAATGTGAGTTTAACCTTTTGGTGTGTAAAATGAGTTATTAAGCTACCTATTACAACCCAAAATAAGTATGAGAATTAAAAAGTACAAAATCAAATAAGATAGTTCATGGCACATAATAGGTCCCATCTATACATCGTCAAGTCCGTGCAGACTCAATATGGCTCTAGTTTATGTTCGTGTAGATTATAACATGTCATGGCTAATATGTCCGTTCAGATCTCCAATGCAACAAGAATGCTCACTCTTACACAACTCAAGTAAAGTGATTAGTAATATAAATAGAGGTCTATGAGCACCTAATAATAGTGTCAAATATGGTTATTATAATCCATGTGGTGATAAACAATGCATAAACAATTATTATAAATATGATGGTGATTATGATTAATTACAAAGACATATTTAACATCAATATAGATTACTAACATACCATAGTGATTAACATAGATGAAACATACATTATTAGACATTAAATGAGTGTTAAAATAGAATATAGAAGATGAATATAAAACTGTTATCGAACATTAGTCCGTATAGACCTTATAATATATACATATTCAAATAATAGGTCCATACGGACCTCACATCCATTAAAATAGGTCTGTGTGGGCTCAATTCCAAAAAATAATACGATTACAATTTTCTATGAATGATTAAAATTATTTAAAAGGTTAACCTACTCCTTTAATCAACAAGGGGATTATATAGAATCACCTTATATGTCAATAAATCATGAAAGGTTATTGGTTATAATAAACAATACAAATAAATGAATGAATATGATGAAAAGAGCCTCAGATCTTATCGTAAAGTTATCACAAAGCAATAAGACAATGGTGGGGTATTAAAAAGAATGAATATTTTAGTGAGGGCTTAGGATTAGTAAAGCAAATCCTGCATTGGAGTTAGTATCTAGACTATCAAAAATTAGGTGATGATTGTTTGTGGATTGTGTGTCAATGGTCTTTAATTATGTTCAATTATGTCTTGTGTGTATTCATTATGTTGAAATAGGTTGATGGATGGGGTATTTATAGGGTCGATGGATAACTTTCTCGTCTAGAAGAGTTAGAGTCTTGCTAGAATTAGGAATTAGAGTTTAAATAGGAAGATCACACTTTTAGAAGTTTTTCATCGATAAGTTTGTATAGACATTAATCACTAGGTCTATGTGGACCTACACTTTGGGTTTAGTAAAGTGGTTCATGGGCCTTAAGCTTGGTTTTATGTTTGTTTGTATAAATCTTAAGGCACCAAGTCTTTGTAGACTTACACCATGACGGTCTGTATGGACCATGGTTTTAGGTCTTTGCACCCATTAGATTTTTTCTATAATTTAGGTCACAATATGAGCTTTTCAAGTCAGGTTAAAGTCTAAATCTATCAAGGCATCTATAGTTGCCCACTCTTTGGTGTGTGCTATAAAGTATTAAAGCAATAATACACATTAAAGTACTTTAGTTAGAGTTACTTAATTAAAGTTGTACCTACTTGGCATGAAGCTACATTGAATATAGATGCCTGCCTCTAGATTAAAGAAAAAATTAGCTAAATCTGAATTGTATCTTCCCATCAAAAAAGAATTTGTATTATGAAGATAAACTACACCAAATATAGGTACCTGTTTGTCCTCAAGTGAAGTGAAAATCCAACTTGATTTGAACATGCCTTTGCTTCCAAAGTTTACAAATAAAAAAAGTTTAAATGTAAGCTACATCAAAAATCGATGCTTGCTTGCCTTTAAGTGAGAACTGCATTGAATATGAGTTCCTTTTTGACTATAGGTGAAGGTAAACTACACCAAATACTGGTGTTTGCTTATCTTCAAATGAATTTTGAGACATTAGAGTTGAAAAAAATAACACTGAATATGTGTGCCTATTTGCCTTCAGGTTTGTAAGTTGCCGAAGGACTGAACCAAATCTAGTGTTACATTCAAAAAAGTTGACTGAACTGAATCTAATGATAGGTTTGAATAAGCTAAAGATTGACTGAAACAAATCTAGTGATAAGTTTGTATAAGCTAATCGAATCGAAACTGGTTACAGGTTTGGATAAAATGACTAAACTAAATCTAGGGATAGGTCTGGATAAGTTAACCGAATCGAATCTGGTGATAAGTCTAGATAAGCTGATCGAATTGAATCTAGTGATAGGTTTAAAAAAGCTAATCGAATTGAATATAATGATAGGTCTGAAAATAGCCTGATGTTATAGACCAAATTGAATTAGAGGATAGTCCGATAGTATAGATCGAACCAATTCTAGGGATGATCCCAAAGAATACTCTAATAGTATGGACTAAAACTAATCTGGTGATGTGCTTAAAGAATAGTCTGATTGTGTGGATCCAACTAAAAATAGTGATAGGCCTAAAAATAGTATGATGTTATGGACTAGACTAAATCTGGTGATAGGTCTAAAGATAGTCTGATGTTATTGACTGAACTAAATCTGGTGATAAGTTTGAAGAAGCTTATCGAACTGAATTTAGTGATGAGTCTAAATAAACTAACTGAATTAAATCAAATGATAGGTCTGAAGATAGCCTAATATTATAGACCGAACCAAATTTGGTGATAAGTCTAAAGTAATGGTTTGAACCATATCTAGTGTTAAGGACACTAATATCGCACAAGTGACATCATGTGCATATGTGTTGTCTATGATGTAAGTGCATGATTGATGTATGTGTTTGAGGCTTAAATATATTTAGGCACGTGGCTAATGCATGTGAGTGTGCATGACTAAGAGATGCATACACATATGAATTGATATGGACTAATATGAATGTAATGCTTTGTATGGGTAAGTTTATGCTTTAGATGAATGAGACTTTTCTATGACATATGAATGAAAGTGATTTTATCCTCAATGATGTGCACATGAATGTTACTTTTCTTTTGTGTTCTATAGTTATGTGAGCTACATAACTGATATATGGATAAGGTGCTTATGCCAAATGTTAAATGCATGTTTGCACTAATGCTTGTAAACTTAATAAATGTGTATATATGTTATGTGCCTAAAGCATGTGACTATATATTAGATGCATTGATGCCTAATTAATGTGAGTATTTGAATGAGTTGATATATGAACAAATGTATGAATGCGTTTAGTGATTGGTGACCTAATATCTCTTAAATGAATGAATGCACTCTATCCTATCTTAGATGAATGAGTGTTGAAACATAAAGGTGATTGAGTGAGATGATTCTAGCAAATGAATTTAGTGATTGAGTGAATGAAAGAATGATATGTGGGTTAGTTCCTACTCTTTTCTAAATGAAGGAACATGGAGAGATATGAGCATGAATAATGCATTTTTTTTATGAATGTAGTGATGAATATGTTTTTGCATATTTTCTTCTAAATGAATGAGGAATTTGAATGAATGGTAAATGCATGTAAGACAATTGGATGATGAATATGACTTTTTAATGAATGAATCATCTCTTAAAATTGATGAGCGATGAAGGCAAATATATGTTGAATGATAATTGCATCTTTTTCTATGATGAATGAATAGTAAAGGTGAATGTATGTTGAATAATGAAAGAATATTTTTCTATGATGAATAAATGAATCCTATGATTGAAGGATGATGAATGCGGATACATGTACATGCAAATGGATGTTTATTCTTAGAATGGATGTATGAATGAATCTATTTTCTACTAGATGGATACATGGGTGACTATGTGTCTAGATGCATGAAATAATGCACATCTTATTATTGAGATTATTCTCCTCTTAGACTTATCATAGGAAAAATTTTGGTTTAAGAAAAATGAAGGTGTGTAGTGGTATGAGATGTCTTATGAAGAAATATGTTGAGTTAAAGTGGTGAAAAGGAATGAAAAGTTCTTTCAAGGATAAATTGAGAAGGTCAAATAGAATGTGCCCTAAAGGTGGCGAGGCGAAATGTCAACTCATTGTAAGGAGCATCTAAGCATATGTGGCTGAAGGATGAATGAGTAGGATGAACAAGTGATTGAGAATGCAAATTTATGAGGTTGCATAGTATGGTACCCTTGTTATTAGCTGGCTCGAAGATTCTCCAACTAAATATTTTCTCTCAACCTCTAATTTTTGCCTAGAATGCATTTTATGAGTTTTCAATCTAGTGAGGTATGCTCTAATTTTTGCTTAAGCCACCCTTTGTGAGTTTTTAACCTAGTAAGCTTCTTTTTCTTTTTTTTTTTTGAATTTAGCTTATCCATATTTGGTTAAGGATTGGAATCTAATTGTGCTATGTTCAATCAATTGATTCGGGACTTGCACCTTTGAAACTATTGGATATGTTTTAAAGCTTATGGACTTTAGTAGATTGTAAACCTAGAGTGATATGTCTTGAAGCTCACATCTTTATAGGTTCATAGAGCTTTTGAGATCAATAAGTAGCTTGCTTTGGGTGCTAGCTTCATGCCCTAATGCTTTGAATCTTTGTGTTTTGACTGTATATTAAATGTCGTCCTTTTGACCTTTTCAAGTAATGCATTGATGATATCCCTATTATTAGCCAGTCCAAAGATTTTTTGACTTAATATTTTTACTCAATTTCCTGAACTTTTGCCTAGGTTCATATTATTGATTGATCAACCTAGCAGGAACTAGAAATCTCATTTCTTTTTAAATGTGGGTAACCATAGTTGAAAAGAAAATGCTCAATTGTTTGAGGCTTAAGATAAGGTAAATTTTTATATTTTTATAGGCTTTACAATTTTAAGATTTGGTGCCTTTTGACCTCTGATTTTTATGTAAGCAAAAACTGAAAAAGAAAATATTTGTCTTTTTAGATTGCCATGAGCTTTTAGGCTTTGAAGAAAATAATTACATAGAATGAATTTGTTGCTTTAAATTTTTTTAGAGCTTGTTGTACTTAGGTCTATTTCAAGATTCAAGGAAAAAAGTATCTATTATGGTTCATTTACCCCGAGCTTATATTTTTCTTTTTTTTTTATCTTATATCTCAAATTCAAAGATATTTCTTATGCCTTATAAGGAAAGATAAAGTTTTGAGCATTAGAATTGTGTGTAGTAATGGTAAGCCATTCTTAGAAAAATCATAAACTTTTTTATGGTAGTTATGGATTAAGTTGATCATGTTTCTTCTTTTTTTTTTGTTTTTTTGAAATCTTTTAACTCACTTTCGAGAGTACCATGCTATGCAATGATTATGGTACACAAAAATGCTAATGAAAAGCTAAAACAATGTTTTATTAAACTAGAATTATTCTAAAAGAGAAGAAAGAAAATAAGGACAATCTATCCTATCTTCATTGGATCATTCCATATCTTTGATTGGGAAAATCCTATAGCTGGTTAACAGTTGGCCCATAAGGTGACAGGCAGTGACACCTCTACCAGATTCTTGAAGAAACTAACAAGCAATGCATGCCAAGTCACCCATCTTAGAATTTCTTCAGAGGTAAAATCCTTCACACTTATGGCCTATTCTAGAACTCTATCAGATGTTGCTTAGATTTCTAGTTTAAACCTCAAACATGTTCATACATGGTTTGATAGACTTAGAGAAACCATTTATAAACACTTTGCAAGTTACAAAAAAATTGGGAGGCACAATGGCTTCCCAGGTGACATACTGAATTGTTTTCACCTATTAAAAACACTTCTATAGACAATCAATCCATTTAACCTCCATCTGGACCCTTTTGGTCCCTTAATCAACAATAGCACACATCAAACAAATATCAGAATCACACACACACATAGGGCCTTAGGCCCACAGTTATCAAACCATCAAACAAGCCAAACAAACAAAACACTTGTTTATATACATTATGTTCATGTTTTATATACAGACATAGTAGCTCTTAAGCATGCTAACCCATACTACAAAATTTACATGAGTGCCACAACTAAAAAGAAAACAACTCAATTACCCTTCATAATTTGTATGGCTATACTGCATGATCATCGAGGCTGGTCTGCTTATTCTTGTTACTTGTGCACCACAACATGGGTACTCTGAGTATAAAACTTAGTGGTAAATTTAAACCATTTAGAACATGCTATATGTATAAACACACATAAGCAAGCATAAAACAATGGTCTAAGTGTAATGTGTGAGTAACATGCTAGGTGACTGATGCCATTCAGATGATATGCCATCTTTACTTTAAAATTACCAAAAAGCCACTGTGCTATATTTATTAAAATTATCATCATGAATTATCATCAAGTATTTTAGTCTTGTGTTTTACTGTACTTTAATTCCATTTTATAGGCACAACTAGATAGACGACACTTATAGACACAGGACCAAGAAGGAACTAAAAAATATGTAGTGGCCCACATTTTTTACCCGGATCGCTGTACCGGCTTGATACATTTATAGGGATTAGTTTACAAGTACCTCCCAAAGGGCAAA